>JANIJG010001599.1:0-47067 GCA_024611175.1 Megaceryle torquata | reverse complement strand
CCCACCGCCCCCCACCTCCCCCCAGCTCCAGAGCCTGTCAGTCAAAGCAACACAGGCAACACCTCCAGCCCCTCCACGGTCAGCCCCTCTCCTTCAGCCCCGGCCGCCACTTCAGCCTCAGCCTCAGCCTCAGCTCCAGCAGCAGGCCGTGATGATTACACCGACGTTCAGCTCTGCACCCCAGACTAGGATTATCCAGCAGCCAGTGATCTACCAGAATGCAGCCACGAGTTTCCAAGGTAACGCATTGGGGTGTTCTGGCTACCAGTGTGCCTGGTGCACTAGGAATAAATGCTGTTCAAACTCCAAAAGCATCCTCTGCCACAACAAACCTGACGATCCTTTTCTTGCAGTGCTGCTTGTGGCATGTCCGTTCTGCCTGTGTGCTTCTGGAGTTGGGGAAGCATGAGAAACCATCATAAATGAGATCTTGAGTCTCTTTGTGTAACCTCTTGCAGTAGTTGTCATCTTGCTGCTCTCCTCTGTTATGGCCTTCTCCCCTCTGCCTCTTGGAAGGCTTGAGAAAAGTGTGTCTAAAAAATGCTTGTCAGCAACCCTGTCCTTCCACTGATGGGTGCAGTAGACAGATCCAGTCCTGAAGCTCCAGCCTGTCCCATGTGGCAGTCTGAAATGAAGGCAGATTTTAACTACCAGTCTCTAGTGCTGTACTCGCATTGAGCAGAGACATTTGTAGGGATATTTAACAATGACTGTATCTTTCCTCATGAATGTCAGTTGTCTTGGTCCCCTTCAGTAGGTGTTGGTTCTTTACATGATAAATAGGATCCTGGGGTCCACCAAGATCAGCAGGAGTGGGCAAGTGCTGGTTGGATGTCCTGTGTAATGTCACTGAAGTAATGAGTCCTGTGCTATCAGACCAGAGGTTTTTGACTTTATTTACTCTTAGCTGATCCTCCATGCCTTCTGGAAAGCTGCTATTCTAGGTACAGTGTCCTCTTGCAGGAGGCACCAAAGGAGCTGGGAGCTTCCTAATGTGTGGGATGTGTTAGATGAATGCTGCCTACTGAGAAACTCTGGGAAGAAGAGGAGTGAAGATAAGAGCATTTGCAGGCTCCAGAACAGAGACCTGTGTTTCTGAACTATTCCTGATGTCTCTTCTGATTTTCAGTTCTTCAGCCTCAAGTCCAGAGCTTGGTGACGTCCTCTCAGGTTCAGCCAGTTACCATCCAGCAGCAGGTGCAGACCGTGCAGGCCCAGCGAGTGCTAACGCAGGCTGCCAACGGCACCATCCAGACATTAACACCAGCCACGGTTCAGACGGTGGCTGCGCCCCAAGTCCAGCAAGTTCCAGTAAGTAAAACTGCGTAACAATACAGGGATCCAGCAGCAGAAGAAATTGCTTTTGTGGGTCTGGTCTCCCATCTTGCCAGGGGAAAGGTGGCAAAGCTTGTAGGGCTGGTGGTCCTGGCTATGATTGCTTTTGCACAAGTGTTTTTTTGTGTGTGCGGTGCTTCTAGCCCATGTTCCAGAAGCATTTTACTTCATGCGAGTCATGCATGAAAGTCCTTGCTGCGAGCTGTGATGTGGCTTCAAGTAGCAGGCAACGCTCAGAAACTGTTTTCACTAAAATGTGCATAACTAAAGTTTTGTTTGACTTTAGCCTGTTTTGCTAATCCACCACCTCTACCAGGTCTTTAAAAGGCTGGCTGATACTGGAATGTTTTCTTTCAATCTTCTGTCACAGTTTCTTTGGCTTTTTTGCTGCTGCAGTGCTGTGTGATTTTTGTTTTAAACAAGAGGGGGGAAAAAAATGTCTTGCGTATCTTTGTATTATATAAAAGGGTTTATGGCTCAATGTGACAAAGTTGTTCTGATGCAGTTGTACTGTGCCATCTATAGTGTTCTCTGTAATTGACAAAAATAAGAGCAAGCTGTGCTATGGTAAAATAACAGTTTGTTTTGATGTGCTTGATATTCATGGTACAGATCCTTTCAGTGAAACAGGGAGGGGGGGAGACACGAATGGAAGCTACTGCAGGTATGCCAAAGCAGGTTGTCCTAGCCATGTTAGACTTTTGAGTGCTTGACCAGTTAATGTAGAGAGCTAATTATAGGTGTAATTGGAGAGGGGAAGGGAGCTTTTCCATCAGCTCTTTTGTGTATTTCCATACTTGTTTGCTACTAGTGACGGATTGTAAACCAATGTCCTGGTGGTTTCTCTGCTCCCTTCCCTCCAGCAGTGCTTGCCCTGAGCAAACTCATGGTCAGAGTTCACATCAGGGGCCGACAAAAACCATCCAGGTGATGCATGGCACAAGGTGAAAGAAATACCTTGCTCTTTTGCCATCCACTGAGATTAAAAAGTTCCATCTTTGTCATCCTCCAGCTACTGAGATCAGCAGAGAAATGTGTACCTACTCTCTCCTTCTCCTGTAACTGTTTCCAATCTAGGTTCTGGTCCAACCTCAGATCATAAAAACAGACTCCCTTGTCTTGACAACCCTGAAAGCAGATGGTAATCCCGTTATGGCCGCAGTACAGAACCCAGCGCTGACGGCACTCACTGCTCCCATTCAGACCACAGCTCTGCAGGTACTGTGTGGATGTTCTTTCTTCCCTTTTCTCACTGGCATCCTCTTATCTTAATGCAAGGAAGAGATTTTGGCTTTAGTATTCTGCAGTGGTGCAGACAGGAGGGGTTTTGAGGGCTGCTCTAGACATATCCAGAGTAACTAATACCCTGTTTCTGCCAAGGCTAAACACACAGTTTTTACTTTTTTGGCAGCCTCGCATGGCCAGTAAGCAAAGACCAAGGGCACGTTTTTGTTTACCTTTTTCTGGTATTACAAGGAGAGGAACATGACCTAAAAATTCCATTCAGTTTATAACCTCTGGAGGATACTTGATACCAAAAGTTAACACACTCAGAATACCTGCAGAACTTTCTTTCCCCCCTTCAGGGGGGTCTAATAGCAATATGTTGAATATGAAAACTTAAGCTACTTTTCAGAGGGCATTTGCAGTAAGGATTCAGTGTAATTATTGGAGATGGTGGCTGTGCTTCATGGCCTCCACTTCTTATCAACTCTGAGACACTTGTGCCTCCAGAGACACATTTATTACAATCTTGTACGTTCTGAACAGATATCTGTGTTAAAATATTTACTGGGGGAGATAATTTTGTAAGTCTGGATTTAAGTTTTGACTACTTTTGCAGATCGTGGTAGGCTTCTTACGTACTTGTTAGCAGCCAGGCTAAAATCTTCGGTTAACCTGTTTGCTTCAGGTGACATTTTCACACAGAGGTGAGGCTTGTGTGATTTTTGTCTGTCTGAGACACAATCTGTAGAGCATTTTGAACATGTTGAAATTTGGTGGAAATTAGCCAAGGAAAAGTGTACGACTTAAATTCACTTATTTGTCAAGATCCAGCTTGAAACTAAATTGATTTCTAATATCCCAATTAGAAGACTTATTTTGGAGTCACAGTTGTTCCTGAAATTGTTCGTGTCTAGTTTATTCTCATTTATATTACTTTGTCTTTTGACAGAAATAACTCTTCCTCTCCATAACCACTTCCCTGGTCCTTGGCGTACTGTAGACAACATGTTCACCCTTCTCAACTTTCTTTTGCTGGCTTAAGCTGTCTGAACTTTCTTTACTCCAACTGTCCTAGAAGTCCTGCAACTCTTCTGGTGGGATTCATCATCTTGTATTGCAGAGTATCTACTGCTTTAGTTTGGTGTAGGTGGTCTGACCAAGTCTGAGGTTTTCACAATGGTGTATATTACTCATTGCCTTAGTTTCTCATCTTAAAGCATTTTTATAACTTATGGATCTATTTCTTCCACTTAAGTTCAGATCAACTGCACTGCTGCAGATAAAGTTTGTTTTTTCCTAGTTGGGTCCCTTCTAACATTGCCATTACCAGTTTGGAAGTGACATGGACTCTTTCTGATTTGATGACTTTATTTGTCCATACAAAAGGTAGATTTGGACACCCGGAGCATGAGGATTGTAGGATCAAGGAGTTGTCTTGAACTGTTTCTCTGTTTAGTGCATGATCAGAGCATGGTATTGGCAAAGAGTGTTGATGCTGTTGGAGGACATGAGATGTTCTTACTCCACAGTGACCCATGTGGGAGGCAGAGTGGCAGATTTTCCTGTGCTGCTGTGACAGTGCTCATGCCAGCTGAGGAAGATGGGAGGAAATTGGCATATATCTTCTTTCCTGAGCTGTACAAACTTCTCTGATTCTTCTTTTGTTTACTTCTTTCTCTTTTACCGTCATAAACCTTATTTAAATTTGATGGTTGTTACACATGGTCTTTGTAGACTCTTGTTGGGAGCAATGGGACCATTTTGACCACAATGCCAGTGATGGTGGGACAAGAAAAGGTGCCTATCAAACAAGTTCCTGGGGGTGTCAAGCAACCAGAACCACCTAAAGAAGGAGAGAGGAGAACAACTCACAACATCATTGAAAAGCGTTACCGGTCATCCATAAATGACAAGATCATTGAGCTGAAGGACCTTGTCATGGGGACAGATGCCAAGGTAAAGATGTGGAGTAAGAGCTGTGTTATAAATGTTTTCTAAATGTTATAAATCTAGTGTTATAAATGTTTTCTCTTCAGGTGCTTGTTGCTCTAACAAATGAAGCAGTTGGGTTTGTGTGACTGTTAGTATGCGCACATCTGTGGGGATAAGACTGGTGAGAAGCACTTGTCTGATGGAAAGCATGATAATTATATTCAGGAAGGGTCACCTGTAAAATGTTTATTTTGCTATGCTAATGCTACTGTTTCTTGAAAATAAGCTATATCTTATGTATTTGTTCTTATGTTAGGCCTAACTTCTATAGGACCCCTGGGTAGAATATCTAAGTGGGTGTGTTGATAATTCTGCCAGACCAGAGCTTGCTCAATTTACATTTCCTTTTCCATGTGGCTGCAGCAGGGACAAGAATTTACAGAGCTTTCCATTTTGTTTCCTTTAGATATTGAGCTGTAAAAACTCCTGCTTGCTATAATATTAGAGGCTTCCTCACACTGTGTATTCAGGGTCATCCTGTTCACTGTATCTCATGCTGCCAGAGCAGGGAGTAGTATTCCTGATGCTTTGCGTAGTCTCTGTACAAGTACATGCTCTAGTGAAGATCCCCTATGGCTGTGTAGAATTGAAAGGTTATGTTTTAAAAATGTTGGTAATGTGCAGTGGCTTCATAGTGCTTTGGGCTTGTGTTGACAAGCTAAAGTCATCTGCTGCTGCTAGGGAGTATTTTCATGGAGATGCCCAAGGAGAGAAGCACTTACCTCACAATTAAACAGGGAATGATGGTAACAGACAGCAGCTTGTTCCATCCCAGAAGAGAGACACTTATTCAAAACTATGGTACTTCAAGGACTGTTTTGTCTGAAACCTAGATGTGAACTCTGTTGTTTGGATGTTAAACTATTTCCATTGTACTCTTTTATAAGATCTTTGAGAGCCCTCAGTCCTTGGTGTCTTTCAAACTGATATCTTGCCCGCAGTGTGTCCCACTATTAGTTTCTTTGTGGCTGCTGAGTTGCCCTTTACACCCTTTTTCTTTCTTATCACCACATGATAGAGGGTTGTGGCATCTCTACAAGCAGCTGTGACCATTTGACACTCTTCATATAAACCATTTAACCATTTTCTGTACGTCTTAATTCTTTGCAGATGCACAAGTCTGGGGTCCTGAGAAAAGCCATTGATTACATAAAGTACCTACAGCAGGCCAACCATAAGCTGAGACAGGAGAACATGGTTCTCAAGCTGGCTAACCAAAAAAACAGTAAGTTGTGGAGGCTGTGCAGTGGGTGCAGGTGGGGGGAAGTCAGCATAAATGTAGGATACATTTTGTAGTTCCTTAGTCTTGATAGAGGTAGATAACCTGCATGTTGCATCAAGAGTTGCCAGTGTTACTCCAGGTGACAGAGCCAACCTGAGCAACACTGTCAGGATGCTGGATTGAGAAACAGGTACATAATGTGCTCTGATTTTTGCAGAGTTGTTGAAGGGCATTGACCTCAGCAGTCTGGTTGACAACGATGTGGATCTGAAGATAGATGACTTCAACCAGAATGTGCTGCTGATGTCTCCTCCAGCCTCTGATTCAGGATCCCAGGCTGGCTTCTCTCCGTATTCCATTGATTCAGAGCCGGGAAGCCCACTCCTTGATGATGCAAAGGTAAATTGACGCTTGTCAGAAAATGACACTTGTCAAATTCAAGGCATCTACTTCAGGGATCTATAAGGGCCAGAATTTAAATTCTAACTCTCAAGAGTGAAACCAACAGACATCTGTCAAGCAGATATGAAAGTGTTGGAAAACCTTTGTAAGGATGAGAAAGGTCCATGGGTTTGGTTTATCTTCTTTTAAATGATTGAGACTACTTCCTGAGCTGTATGATCTAAGCCATACCTTAGCTGCTAGAAGAACAGTACTTAGCCTTCAGCCCCGTAGAGTCTCTGTGGACTTAGAGTGCATGTTCATGACGTGAAGAGCCCATGGCTTTCCAGACATACATATGTCCAGTGAATAAAGCAGGAGAACTTATAAATAGCTTGACATCAGCTGTGTTTAATGAGACCATAACCAACCACAGTAACAGAAAGCTGTTAGATGTGGATATCACAGAAGAAATGGGTCTTCTGGGAGATCCTTAAAAGAGTAAGGGCAGCAAAGGTTAATCCTAGCCTAAACCATTAATCCAGTTCATGATAACTGCAATGACTGGCAGCAGAAGGAAGGTGAAGGCACACAAATATTTCAGCCTTATCTTCTTAAGCTAGGGAAAGCTTCACTGGAGTTCTTGCTGATCTTTATCTTATAAGTAAATTTTGAAATGTATTCTTCTTCCCTACTCCTCTTTTGGCATAAGCATTTTATGTTCTACAGAATTCCAAGAATTTTTTTTTCTCCTCTTACTTTTATCTCCACTCCTATTTCTTTGAAGGTTAAAGATGAGCCTGACTCTCCTCCTGTGGCTCTTGGTATGGTGGATCGCTCTCGAATACTCCTCTGTGCTCTCACATTCCTTTGCCTTTCCTTCAATCCTTTGACATCCCTCCTGGATGCCCGAGGAACCCCGGAGCCCGACAGCCTGGTGCACCACGGCTCTGGCAGGAGCATGCTGACCATTGAGTCAGGTAACGAACTAGAATAGTTTGGACCACAGAAGGTGGCCGGGCTTATGTGGTCTCGATAAAGACCATCTCCAGCTGTAATGCCTGAAGATCACTAGGTGGACTGTCAGTATCATTCAGTAGAATGGGTTTGTATGTTCAGGAAGTTGTACAACCTTTATTTAATGGTTGGTGTGGAGTAGTCACTGGAGGGCTGGGTGTAGGAGGAGGGCCAGCTGAGAGGGCTTGGACACTGTTCCAGCTTCCATTCACATCCAACATCCTTCTTGCACAAAACCAGCCATTGCTCAGTGTGGTGAGATAGAGGGGACCCCTCTGTGGCCCAGCAGCCTGGGCTCTTGAGATAGAGAAGTAATTCATGGCAAGGGGCATCCTCCTGTCCTCACCAGTATTTGAGGCATGTTCACTTTATATTTGTTTTTAAGATAACTGTCTGATTTTTGTAACTTAATAAAGTGATAGGTGAATTACTTCAGAAACACTTGGTACAGGGTCTTGCAACTGGCTTTTTCAATACACTTACTCCATCATATTCACAGTTTAGAGTACAGCAGCTTAGAGGAGAGCAGGGGGTTCTGTAGGTGTGCTGTCATTTCCCTGACTGGTAAATATGCTTCCTCAGTGTCACTTTGTAAACTTAATTAAGACGTGAAAATGACACTATTGAGTACCCATGGGGTGTACCTGATAGAAAAACCAGAATATAAGGGACGGTAGAAAAAGTGCTGACCCCATTTTTTGATAAAGCAGTCTTGTAAAAATAACCACTTTCATTTAGTGGAGAATGTTGTGGCTTGGAGTTTGGACAACATGCTGTTGATACAGGTGTCTCCTGATTAAAGTGCAGTCTTTGCAAAAATTGATGCCACAAGTGGTGAGCTCAGCAAGATGTCTCTTCTGGGCCTGTGCTGATCCTGTTGCTAGGCTTTTGGTGTCCACGTTAACTTTTAGCTTTCCTTTTGGGATGTCCATTGCAGATGCAGGTGGTTGGTTCGGCTGGATGATGCCCACACTGATCCTGTGGCTCGTGAATGGAGTGATTGTGCTGAGTGTGTTCATAAAGCTCCTTGTGCATGGTGAGCCAGTGACGCGGCTGCACTCAAGGTCATCAGTCACATTCTGGAGGCATCGCAAGCAAGCAGACCTGGATTTGGCACGGGTAGAGTCGGCTTGTCCTGCATCAAACACATCATCGAGGAGGGGGTGTGGGTAAATGTGGCCCAGTGAAGCAGTAGTTTGGCACTTGCGACAGAATGGTATTCCTTGAGTGGGTTGTCCTGTCTGATTTCAGAGAAGCTGGTGCTAGGTTGTCTTGAGTGGATTGCTATCCTCCCTCAACCTAAATTGGTGAGGCATGGACGTCAGCATTGGAAGAGGCTTTCAACTTCTGCCCTCTTTCCTTGCTGCTGCATCTTTTATGAATCTTTGGCATCAAGGTCTGCTATGTCGGTCTGCTGTCCTTCAGCCTCTTAGAAGCCTTCTCCATTTTTCAGGCAACATTTGGCTTTCGATAGGAGGATCCTGAAACTTCCATGTTTGAGAAAGCAGGAACCTCCTTTCACCTAGTGCTGATGTGTCTCACAGGCAGTGCAGGAGCAGAGCCACGTGTGGAAAGATACCTGTAGGGCCAAATTTGAAGCTGGTATATATTGTCCTCGTGTTTACTGGGACTACGTTGATTTCCCTCAGCTAAGCAGCTTGCCTGAGCTTACACATCGGTTTGTCTCTGTCCTAATGCCAGGGAAGTCCCAGAGTGTCTCTGTGGTGGTGCTTTTAGTTGTTGAACCTTTTGTCATGTTATTTGCAGGGAGATTTTGCTGCAGCTGCATCAAACCTTCAGACTTGCCTGTCGGTACTCGGCCGAGCACTGCCAGCTTCCCGTCTGGACTTGGCCTGCAGCCTGTCCTGGAACGTGATCCGCTATAGCTTGCAGAAGCTGGCACTGGTGCGGTGGCTGCTGAAGAGGACTTCTCATCAGTGGCGAGCAAGGGAGGCCACTGAAGGCTTTGAGGACGAGGCCAAGACCAGCGCTCGGGATGCAGCTCTAGCGTATCACAAGCTTCATCAACTCCACATAACAGGTAGGAGCAGAGGTGGCAGATCTGCTGTCCTTGCTTTGCCAGATGAGAAGGCTCAGACTCAGAGGTGTTCCTGGGTGATACAGAGGAGAGCACTACAGCCTTCCTCCTTTGTGAGACCTGCTGTTGGAAGTTAGCCTGACAACTTTCAGGAGCCACTTACTAAAACATGACAGGCTCATGCAATAGAAGAGCTCTGTAAGAACAGCTGAAGCAGCAGCGATGTCTACAGTTATGTGTTCCTGAGTCTGCAGAGGTGGCCAGGAGTCTTTCTCAAGCAGCAGTTGAGTCCAGTTGCTGTTAAGGTTGTCTTTCCCCCATCACTTGGAAACGTGATGTGGAAGCAGTAGCTGGGATTAATTGCTGGAAGAATTTAAATTTCCAAAGCTGTGTAGGGCACAGATTGCCATTTGGTGTTGACATGCTTTGAAAAGCTGGGTGTGTGCACGTGGGCTAAGGAAGTGCTTGACTGTTCCTTGCGAATGGTTGTTATTGCCATTTCCACACAAACCAATTTGCAATGTTAATAGGCTTTGAGCACATCAGAAATCCAGGCTAAACTTCTTTTGCCTAATCATGTTGTGCAAGTTGCAGCCATGCCACCAGGGATAAGTACTTGTCTCCAATATGATCTGTGTAGGTACAGGTATAGACTGCGGAGGAGTTCAGTTTTAAGATATTGACAAATACAACGAGACAAAAATTGCTGGTGATTTTATCTGAACTCGTTTAGCTGTTCAGGGCTTTCTTGAAGAAGCAAAGCTGTAGATGTCAGCCTTGGTATCTGTGGAGGGAAATCTTGGTTACAGTTGTTTTGTTGCTTGAATACAAAGTAAGTGTACAATGTTGTAAACTTATGTCAACAGGTTCTTGATTTTCAGGGCTACTACCCTAAAAAGATAAGGTAGTGTTTAATAGCTGGTACTACATTAAAATGTAATGCCTTCCTTTACTTTGTGGTGCAGGTAAACTTCCCTCCAGCTCAGCTTACTCAGGCTTGCACATGTCCCTGTGTGCTGTGAATCTGGCTGAGTGTGCAGAAGAAAAGATCCCACCCAGCACAATGGCAGAAATCCACCTGACGGCTGCAGTTGGCTTGAAAACCCGCTGTGGTGGCAAGCTGGGCTTCCTAGCGGTGAGTTGTCGTCATCTCTCTCATCACACTTCCAAGCAGAGCTCTAAGGAGGCCTGTAAGCTGGCATTGCTGTAGCTTGGGGCATCTGCTAGCCCCACAATTACAATATGGCCTGCAATTACGGTACGAGCCATAATTACAATACGACCTTTGTCCTTTGTGATGTGTCTCTTCCCTGGATGCTGTTCTCAGTGTTAGCTTCTCCTTTTCCCAGAGCTACTTTCTAAGCCAGGCTCAAAGCCTGTGCAGCTCAGAGCGAAGTGCCATTCCTGACTCATTGCGTTGGCTCTGCCACCCCCTGGGACAGAAGTTTTTTGTGGAGCGAAGCTGGACAGTGAAGTCTGCTGCGAAGGAGAGTCTGTACTGCACCCAGAGGAACCCTGGTGAGAACCAGTTGTGTTCCAGGCGCGAGGCCTCCCAGTGCCTCGAGCCTGGCAGTGTTCCCGCTTCTGGGAAAAAAAGCATGTCTTGTTTGAGAGCCTGCTCTTCTGTATTTGCCCTGCTTGTGGTCTTGGTTGGCGAGGGGGACTGCGGGGCCGATAGGCATCTACTCGGCATGAAGGAGCCAGCTCTCTTCCCTTTGTATACTGTGCACTGTTGTCCCGCTTGTGTCTTTATATGCTTTATATGAGTGTTGTGGGGGGGTTACTTTGGGGTCACCAAAGTTTATCCTCAGAGGTAAACAGAGCAGTGTCGTCACTGTTTTGCTGAGTGGCTGAAGTGCCAGAGGGATGTTTGTCCAAGGGCTGCAGCGTTATAAATGGATTAAAGGGTCAAAAAGACACGGAAATCTTAGTCTTTAGAAATCTTTGCATTAATTCTGCAAGAATTTCCCTCTGCTTCTCTTCCTCTTGCTCCTACCTTTTGATTCTTCTTTTTGGTTGTATTGAGAGGTGGCTATCACCATACGCAGTGGAATGGCTTGGATTTTTTCTTCCTCTCTAGCGGATCCTATCGCACAAGTTCATCAGGCGTTTTGTGAGAACCTGCTAGAGCGAGCAGTGGATTCGCTGGTGAAGCCTCAGACTAGGAAAGAGATAGCAGGACAAGAAGAGGAGGAGCCATGGTAAGTTTATGTGCTGCACTGGGATCTGCTCGTTGCAGCTGCAGGCTCTGAGGCAGAGCTCTCAACCACTGACCCAGAACTGAGGCAAACTGTGTGGTTAGTCTTTATTAAGGACTTGAAATGACAATATAAGTCTGGCCACTATAGCTTATTAGAATAGCAAACTCTGCCACTTGACATTAATATCTCTGAAGTCAAAGGTGTGGTAAGGATTTCTGGTGTCAGCTGGTATAGTACTGGTTGGTTCCTGAACTGGATGGATGGTGCTTTCTCTGCTGACAAAGTTTAATGTTCAGGAGCACTAAAATCTGTGCACCTACCGAGTATATAGACCAGAACATATGTCCAGGGCTATCAAGAGTGTGAAAGTCTGGCATCTCAGAGGGTGAGCCCACTGCCTTGCTCCCTTATGCATGAGTATTCTCCAAACTGAAGTGCCAGTCTAGCATCAGCAGTGAAAAATCAAAATGCCGGGTGGCAACAGAAGGAGAGATGATGCCGGCTGAAATTGCCATTGCCTCTAAACTCTGTGACCAAATGAATGGAACTGATAGGTGGAAATCAGAGCAGCTTTTTGTACTGAGCTGTGTCCAGGTTTTTCCGGGACTCCATGGGAAGTAGAGCTCCAGCCTTCACCAGCAGTTCTGCACAGATAACACTGGTGCCAGGCAAACATGTAAATATATAGCAAGCTCTGTAAGGATCTTGTCCCCAGAATGTGTGCTTAAAAGGCTTAAATGGGAAGACAACCCATTTTTGCTACCTGTATAGGGAAAATATTTCACACTTAATTTTGGGGTTTTATTTCTTTTTTTTTTTTTTTAATAATCTGGATCTGTTTTCTAGCATTGTTGCAGAGAATGAGCAGCAGTTCTGTCTGATTGTTTGCACAATACAAATACTTGTGATCAGATGCTGCTGCTGCTGATGAGAGAAGGTAGCAGGATTTGTATAAGTGAGGTGGATTGTCAGTATATTTGTGGGTGTCCTGTCGCCTCATGGGAAGTACTAGCTCTAGTAATACAAGGAGCCTTTTTGTCCCCCTCTAGGGGTAGGAGCTCAAGATTGTCCTTGGTAGCATGTCCCAGCAAATTAGACCATTGCTGCATATGTTACTTTCTCTGACCAATGCTATGAACATGTTGTCTTATCTTGACATGCTGTCAAATACATATAAATGTAGCATTTGTACATATTTGCATATATGCAAATAGTCACTCGGAGAAGCATAGTTCAGCTTCTTTTGGAGGCCGCAATTGAAAAGGAGTCTGTAACCCACTTGTAACCTGTGTCATGTCAAACATCTCTGTTGTTGAGGTGAAGCTTCTGGGGTTGACTCTAGTTCTGTCTCCTTGCATTGGGGACATGTGAGGCTGCTCCTCACTGAGCATCTGTGCACTCACATTATCAGGGTGGTCTCTTCAGCAGTGCTGTGTTACTTGTAGAGCCTTTCTGATGGCTTGACAATTTTTAATATTATTTAAAAATGCCTTTTGACTGATAAGAAACGCCTTCAGGCTTTGCCATCTCCTGTTCTACAGCATGTAAAGATCTGCCTTTCCTCTGGTTTCAGTGAGTTCTCTGGTGCCATGGAGTACCTGAAATTGCTCAACTCTTTCTTAGACTCGATGGGAAGTGGAGCCCCACCCTTTGCCAGCAATTCTGTACTCAAGTCTGCCCTGGGTAAGTCCAGCAGAACTGAGGCTCTACCACCTGCAGGAACTACTGCTGATAGTGTTCCCTCTCTCCCCACCACCTCTCAAACTCCAGGCAAGGAGAAGTACTTGAGACTTGATTGCTGAGCCAGCAGCACACCACAGCATGGTACAGTGGCTCAGACTGGAAGAGGGTAGATGGGAAGGCTGTAAATTCAGCTGTGTGTCATAATGCTAGGTGCCCAGGTGGGACTGCTGCTGTTTTTATTGTCAGGCACATTCCAAGCTAAACCCTGTGCTCTCACCTGAGAGCTTGTTCCTGGCAGTGTAAAGTGAGAGGAAGGGTGTAGCATATAAACAAGCATAGCAGTGTTGCAGTTGATGTATAGGAAGGGGTTTTTCCACTTAATTACCTATTGGAGCAAATACAGGTTGACCTCACTTTCACAGCAGCTGTCATGTATGTTCCTCAATCTCCAGAGACCTGCAGCCTCTAGACTGCAGATAAACTCTGGGCATATATTGGGAGGTGCTTGGTTTGGTCCTTTGTATGTTTTGTGGGACAACGAGAGCTGTAAACTCCCTGTGAGCTGTGCACTCATCTGAGCCTGGCTGGTAGCAGACTGCTGGAGTATTCATCTTGCTTGGTATTGGTACAGACAGCACCTTACATCTCTGTATGCTGCTGGAGCTATAGAGACTGACTCTGCTGTGCCTACAATGTATAGAGCAAATGTAGAAGGAAAACTAGACACTTTTGTTTCTAGGGATTATTCTTTGGTGTAAAGGGAAGTTGTATTTGTGTCAATATTGTAATGAAATTTAAAAGTCAGTCAGAGTAGCAGAGTGTATGTCCTCTGGCCTCAGGTAGGCTTTGGGAAATTTTTAAGGGGATGTTAAAAACGGAGGAAATTATGTATGGGACCTGATTTGCTGGCTTGATGGTCATTAGTGCCAAGGCACGGTATATACAAATGGAGTTATTTTGGTGTGGCGAGTGAGATCCTTGTTGGGAAGGAATTCAACAGATTTCAAGATAAGTAAATGGGGTAAGTTCTTGCTGACACGATACAAACTCGGTATCCAAACTCCTGCTTGCAGTCAGACGTAGGGTGTTTGCCTGCTGCCAAGTTCCTTTGTGTTCTGCAGCATGTTTCAGTGTTTACCTGGATGGCTTCGTTCCCGTGGGATCAGTTTGGGTTCATTAGCGTTGATCTCGGCAGAAGGCCCTGGCAAGGGCACTTGACACCTGCCCACTTCTTGGAGCAGGAAGCAGACAGGTGTCCTCTCTTGGGCTGCAGCTTGTGATTCTGTTCCACAGGCCCCGACATGGTGTGCAGATGGTGGTCAGCTGCGGTGGCTATGGCGATCGGTTGGCTGAGAGGGGACGATGCGGCTGTGAGGTCACATTTTGCCGAAGTGGAGCGTGTGCCGAAATCCCTGGAGGTGTCAGAGTGCGTAGGCCTCGTATGACTTTTAAAACTCCCGATCCTTCTAAACAGAGGTGGTCCTTCTGCTGATGCTGTCCTGTTGGGCTTCGCTGCCTGTACTCTGGAGATGCACACTGCTTGTGCTCTGGGATGCAGTAGCACCACCTACAGATGTGCTCTGCAGTTCGTGTGTAGGTCAAGGCTTGAAGGCCAGTGTCAGAACCATGGACTGGAAGTGTCAGAATTGCTTCATTAAAGATGTCTTTTGGCTTTCTCCTAATTGCATAGCCTTCTGCCTTCCAAAATAATAAAAGAAAACCCCAGAACCTCACACACTGATGGAAAGACTGGTGTCACCATCTCAGTTCTTTTGCACTAAAGCATCTTTGACAATTTTCTTCCATTTCTTTTCAGTCTCTGTAGGGGAGGAACAACTTCCATCTGTTTGTTTGTTTGTTTGTTTTTTCCCCTCTGTCTAAGAAGTGATATCTCTGCTCTTGAAGATTGGAGAGTGAAAGCTGATGCTGGTTGCTGCTTGAGCTCCTGGGGCTGCCCTGTGGCAGCATTACACTCTGTACTTCTTGAACGTGGTGCTCTTCCTCTTTCAGGAATGCCCTGGTGAAAGCCACTTTCCACGTGTGTAAAGCCATGCAGGCCTCCTTGTCTGGGAAGGCAGATGGACAGCAGAGCTCCCTGGGTCACTGTGAGAGGGCCAGTAGTCACTTATGGAACAGCCTCAACATGAGCAGCACCACCTCCAGCGCTGTCCTCAACAATGTAAGCCTCAGGATAACACATAGTCTGCCTGGGTTGTAAGGTTGGTCTTGCTGCAGTTGTATCACCTCCCTCTTGTATCTGCATTCTCCATCCATCTTGTGTCTCACGGGAGTAGAGGGGAAACTTGCAAAGGATATTGACACCTCTCTGCCTCTGATGTATGGAGGAGCAGAGCTGCAAGTATAACATCATTTCCCTAGGCACAGACTCAGCTGAGCTCTCACTCCTCTCCTGCCAGTAGTTGTCACCCCTTTCTGGTGCTTTGACCACTTCGAATTTCGCCCACGGAAAGCATCCATCTCTGTCCTTCAAATGAAGTTGCTGACACCTGTAAAGCAGGACCTCATTAAGTCGAGTCTGCTCTGTTCCAGGCAGTGCTCATGAGTGTTTGAACCCTCCTCCGCAGCAGTGGGACTGTGCTGTGCTATTTCTGAGTTTGTGTGGGGCTTGTTTCTCTTCTTCCCAGGATTACCTAAAACTGGAGCTTCCTATCGTGGTATATGGGACACAGCTCTGCCTCCTCCTGTTGCTCCTGGGTGGCAGCTGTAGTGCATTGTAGTTGCATTGCATGTTGTGACAGTAACTGTGCAATGTTTCTGCAGTGCAGTACAGAGGCACTCTCTGCTTCAGTAGCACAGGTAGAGTCCCCTAAGAGCAACTAGGACAGTGAGCCATGCTAGGAATGAGGAAAAGGGATTTGGGCAGCCAGTGTGGGCTGTGTCAAGACTGTCTTTTATTTCTCGGCAGGTGGCAATGCCAGTCTTAGCTGTTTCCCCCCTGGCTACTGCCCCCATTTGGGCAGCAAAGCCTTTGTAGAAGGCTGGGGCACTGCTGGTGCAGTACTGCCCATGGCATGTCTTGTCTGGGGTAGGGTCCAGGGCCAGCCTTGAAGAGGTGTTGGCTCTCCTGGAGAAAAATGTTGCTCCTTGGGCACAGCCTGGTGTTTGTTCCTTAAGGTGGACCTCTTGGTGCTGGGCCCCAGAGACACCACTTGGACAAAACACAAAGTCCTGCCCACTTTGATGCATCGTGGTGGGGGTGGCTCAGCTGGGAGGGCTGCGGCACCCCTCTGGGTGGGCAGGAGGTGCTGCGGCCACCCTTCTGTGGGCTGTGTCAGCAGCTGTGTAGCAAAGTGGCCTGTTACTCACCTGATGGGTTGTGTTAATGGGCATGTGTGCCTGGGCCCCCTGGCTCTTGCAGATGATCCAGCTGCTGGCCTGTGACTTGCTGCTCTCTCTCCGCACCAGCCTGTGGCAGAAGCAGGCGAATGCCAGCCAGGCCCTGGGTGAGACCTACCATGCCTCAGCACCTGAGCTGACAGGCTTCCAGCGTGACCTCGGCAGCCTGCGCAAGCTGGCCCACGGCTTCAGACCTGCCTATCGCAAGGTGACAGCTTACTCCCCTGCCTGCTTCACTTCCAGCTTAGCTGTAGATCTTCCTGGGGGGTGGTGAGGGGGAATCTGCAGCCCTTTGAAATATAGGGTGTGCATGGGCTTGAGCAGTTTGGACACCTGGGGTGGGATGGTTTGCCACCAGCAGCCTCCATACTTTCCCTTGGTGAGTGATAAGGGGTCTCCTTTGGGAGTCCAGTGCATCTGCCTTAATTTCTACCTAGAAAACCATCAGCATGTCTGTATTGCCAAGCAAATAGAAGGACATTCTGTCCCTTAATGTGGCTTCAGACTGGGTTTAGTACATTGGGGACTGTGGAAGGAGGCTTCCTTGGCCATATTGGCTCTGTGGGCAGGTGGGGAGTCCGATGCTTTCTGCACCTGTAGAGCCTCAGCTGCTTCTCTGTGGATTTTTCCCCTCTTCCGTTCTGTTTAGAGTATCTAGTTTTAAGAGGAATTTGGACAAGAGTTGTCCTGGTTGTCTGGTTTTAAAAGTTTTATGTTGTTACTGGAGCACTGCACTAGCAGTGTGAGATTGAGACGCCTGTCAGTACCAGGGTTTGTCCTCCTATTTTCTATCCTGTTCCCTGCTCTCGTTCCTCCCCCTTTCCAGGCCACTCACATGTCAAAAAGCTTTTTCCCCACCCTTCACAGTTGCACTGACCTGCAAATTCCCCAGAGACAGGTGGGAAGATCGTGAAGTGAGTCTGTTGTTGTCAAGGTGTCAGTGCTCTGCTCTTGAAATGTGGTGGCTGAGGGATGACTTGAGTTCAGCCACAGCATCACCTCTGTGCCAGCCCACCTCTTATTCCCCTTTCTGCCTTCCTTCCCAGGTCTTCCTTCACGAGGCCACCGTGCGCCTGATGGCGGGTGCCAGCCCAACCCGCACCCACCAGCTGCTGGAGCACAGCTTGAGGCGACGCACACCCCAGAGCAGCAAGCAAGGTGGGCCCCAGGGCCTGGGCAGTGACCCACTGCCTGTGGAGCTGGCAGGGGGCAGTGCCTGGGCAGGGGCAGTGCCTGGGCAGGAGCATAGCTGCAACCTGCAGTGTCTTCCCCATGTCTGAGGCTCATGATAATGAGCTCCTGTCAGCCTGTGGCTCATGGTGACGCTTCTGCCACACTCTACAAGCCAGCAAATGTGAGCTGTCAGCCCTGGGCTTGAGGTGAAGGCCACCAGTGTGGAAAACATCTGACTTTGTGCAGCTGTGCGTGCACAAAGCTTGGCAGGCTGGAGTTTGTGGTGGTCAAGGCAGAGGCAGAAGCCAGGAATCCTACAGGGGAGAGCCAAGAGACATGGTGCTAGTGATGAAATCCCTTAAGGGTTTAAGGAGGTGGGCAGATAGATGTGCGTGCTGGTCCTAGGAATTGAAGTGAAAATGACTGTCTCTGTAGAAGACAGGATTGCAAGTCCCTGGCTGGCTCCAGCTCAGACTGTTTTCCTCTGCTAGCCCAAAGGAGCTGCTTAGGGGTCCACAGGGTGTGTGTGTCATCTGTCCCATCCCGTGTCCCTGTTCCCCCCCCGCCCCCCCCCCACCGGCACAGCCAGAGGATGCCTGTGCTTACTGATACCAGTTAAGAGCCCTCATTGTGGGGTTTTGTCACGCAGGTGGTAGCTTCATTGTAAGATTTCTCTTTACTCTCTACGTGCAGGTGAACTGGACACGCTGCCGGGCCAGAGGGAGCGAGCCACAGCCATCCTGTTGGCCTGCCGCCATCTCCCCCTCTCCTTCCTCTCCTCCCCGGGCCAGCGAGCAGTCCTGCTGGCTGAGGCTGCCCGCACCCTGGAGAAGGTGGGGGACAAGCGCTCCTGCAATGACTGCCAGCAGATGATTGTCAAGCTGAGTGGGGGCACGGCCATCGCTGCCTCCTAACGCCAGCCTGGGGCTGCCTTGTGCAAAGACAGCCTGGGCAACTGTCAGCCTGGACTTCCTCCCTTCTGGAGCTTAAAAAAAAAAAGTGCTAGGTTAGGGCTGTGCTGGTGGGATCATGATGGGGTGGGAGAGGGAGGGGTTTTGTTTTGTTGTGTGTTTTGGGGTTTGTTGGTTTTTTTTTTTTTGTGTTGCCCCAAGTTTAGCTTTATTAGCCTCCTTGCTTGTTCTCAGGCGCTGCAGCAGGAATCTGTCTAGTTGTGTTTTTTTGCAACTCTGCTTGGGGCTCTTGGGAAGCGTAGCCCCAACCTTAAGCCCCCATCCCTGCTGTAGGGAGAGGCCCAGAAGTCCTAGGCATAGAGAAGGGGCACATCCCGTGTCTGTTCTCAGGGGCATCTTTTCCCTTCCTGAATGCCTCTGCAGAAAGAGATCTTCAGGGATGGCAGAGGATCTGCTCACACCTTGCCCTGCGTGGCTGCTGTGGTCTGGGGTCATTCCCAAGAGAGAAGAAAGGCACCAGCTTTCCTGGAGCTGAGTATCAGGAAA
Source organism: Megaceryle torquata (assembly GCA_024611175.1). Classification (NCBI taxonomy): domain Eukaryota; kingdom Metazoa; phylum Chordata; class Aves; order Coraciiformes; family Cerylidae; genus Megaceryle; species Megaceryle torquata. The sequence continues at coordinate 27,984 of JANIJG010001599.1, read as the reverse complement.
CTGAAGCCCCCTAGACCCAACTCAGAGAGGTGCTCTGGGAGTATCAGTTGGAGCCTGTACTGCCCATCAAATTTCTCTATGGTTTTTATACAGGTTTTTTTATAGGAGTGTTTGTGGCTTTACAAAAACATAGGGAATGATGCAGCAGATTTCCCTTCCTCTCCACTTTCACGTGTCTCATTCCTGTGATAGCTGCCTCTCTCTTTTTTTTTTTTTTTTTCTTTTCCTCCTCTTTGGCAGGGCTGGGTTTGTGGCAGCCTTCAGCAAGCAGAGCCTCATAGAAGGCCGAGGCACCCTATGTCACCTGGTGCTGGGTGGCAGCAGAGGTGACCGTGCAGCACCTTGCACTTGGTGTGAAGGGTAAATGCTTCTCTGGTGCCTTTTTGTTGATGAAGAAATAATTTTTTAGAAAGGCTTTTTGTTTTGATTTAAATCCCAGTCTCAGAACTTGCCTTCATGTGTTTCTCCTTCCCTCTCCAACTGCTCAACAGCCCCTGAGCTCCTGCAGGGACTGGGAGGCACTGGTTCAGGGTGTGAGTCCCCCAGCTCTGTTACCATTACTATTCAGAGTGGTTTGACTTACAGGTGTTGAATTGCCTGTGACTTTACAGGAGAGGGAGGCCGATTTGGAACAGAGGGGGAACAGTTTGCCTTCTTTCTCTTCTGCCTTTCCTGTTGCTTATCTCCAAAGAACTGCAAAGCAGTTGCCCTCTCATATGTGGAAACCAGCCTTTGGTGGGTGGACGTTGCTGTTTTTCCCTGCTCTGTGTCGGCAGCTAGAAGCACTTGGATACAGGCAGTGACCCTGGGCTATGGCTGTGAATAAAAGCACGGGGACCAGAGTATGTTCCTTTCCCCCTTGACTTTATTTGGGAAATAGCTGGTGCGTACCCAGCTACCATGGTCAGCAGCCTGTGCTTCTTGCCCCAGTGGCAGGGAGGGAGTTGTGTCCCTTGTTTCCCAGTGTCAGCAGTCAGAGGGGAGCTCATGCTTTGAGGGGGAGAGGTTGTTCTTGTGTGTCTTTGATCAATGTAGGGGTTGCTTTGGTGATAGCTGCTTCTGCTTTGAGCAGGTGTCCTAAGTGTGCAGAACAGCTCTGGGGTTTGGATGGGTTTTGATTGCCCATCCCCTATTTCCTAGCTTATCACTGATCTTGTTTTGGGGGGATAGATCACATCCTCCTTCTTCTCTAAGTGGTTCTTGTGCTGTCTTCCTGGGTTTTTTTCCTAAAAAAAACCCCAAAACTCCTTACCTGTGGCAGCCTCCAAGTTATTTTGCATTTCCTTGGGTCCGCATCCAACATGTGGAAAGTTTTGTGTGTTAGTAGAAGAGGAGGTGAGACTTGGGAAATGGAGATGCTGCAGCTTCACTTTGTCACTGAGTCCTGGGCAATGGGCTGCAGGGCTGGGCTGGGAGGCGGATGGGCTGAAACCCTGGTAACTAATAGCATGATCCAAGGAGGGTCCTGGCACTGCTGGTGCCTCTTTCCCCTTCAGGGCAAGGGATCTTTGTCCTGGTTTTTCTATACTGTTCATAACTTTGCTGCCCATCTGTCTCTACAACTTTTTTATATATGTGTGTATATACTGTAACTTTTTTGTTGTTTATGGGTGGAAGGAAGTTGTTTTACAGATTATGTGAAGAGAGTCTATTTATCCAGATGGAGTTTGGAGTAGTATGCTTTATGATATGAGGTGCAACTGGTGGTGGGGAGGTTCCCTAGGGAACATTATCTGCTGTCTTAAAACCCTATTCCAGGGCTCCTGAGCATCTGTTACCTAATAAAGATGAATGTTACCACCACTTCCTGCCTGCCCTCTTCACACTCCACTGTGCCCAGCAGCTGCTCTTAAGCATAGGTAAGCCTGAAATGTCCTTCAGAGGCACTCAACCCACAAGTGCCTTTGGAAGCTGTCAGTCCTTTGTCCAAATAACCTGGAAAATGGGGCTGTATAACTTGTAATGAAAGATGGTCCTTGGGAGGAGTAAAGGAGGTGTCTCTCTGCTCCCCTGGAAGCAACCCAAGAGGCTGGTGGCTTGAGCAGAGCCAAGCAAGGTAGAACTGGGCCAGAAGCCTGCAATTTTAGGAGCATCTATATCTGAGGAAAGCTTTTACCCGACCTTGCTTGGAACAATGTCCTTTCATTCCCTCTCTTTGTTTTTGTGCTCCCCCTGGTAAAACTCTGTCAGAAACATTAAACTTCACAGGGAGGAGATCTGTTTGGTTTTTGTGTAGCTGCTCAAAGGGGATTGCAGTTGCCCCTGGAAGCTGTGTTCCCACTTTTGTCCATGGGAGGGGTGTTCCTGGAGCCCTGTAGGAGTGGGGTTTGCACCCTGCTGCTTGGGGGGAAAGGGCTGGGATGTTGGGAGCAGCACAGGGTCGCTCACCCAATCCATACTGAGGCCATACACTTTAATTTATTATTTATTGACAAGGTGGAGACTGGGACAGTGGAGAAGGGGAGAGTGGGGAGGGAAAGATGCTGCTCGGGCTCTGCTGGCAGTGCTGGGACAGTGCTTTGAGTCCTTTGCTTTGCATCTTGCCTGGTCTTGGAGCTAGTTGAGGGTGCCTGTCCCCAGCAGGGTGTGTTTCCCCCCTCCATCGGGGCTGTAGTCTGTTCACAATCAGCCCCCACCCCCTGAGCAGTGCATTGCTCTGACAATGTGTCCCCGACTCAGCCTCTTCACACAGCGGGCTGAGAATGGCTGAAGCACATTTCCCAGATGAGACAAGGCCTGGCCTGTGATGCCTCCTCCTGGTGAAGTGCAGCTGGCAGCCCCCGTTCCTCCACAGAGGAAGGATGGCATGTCTCCAGCCAGTCCCTTGTGGTTTACTCAGGGCCGATGATGCTTTGCTCCTCCAGGAGGCTGCCAGCGATGCCGGGGCAAAGGAGTCCCCAGTGGCACCAGCCCTCAGACAGTGACCTCAGTCTTGCTGTTGGTGGCGAGGTGCCGGTGGGGCTGGCTGTACAGTGGGGTGGTGGGGACGAAGGCCTCGGGTGGTCCCTTGGGGTGCAGGGGGGCCAGGCCGACTCGTCGGGGGCCACGGGAGGGGCCACCCTCCCAGCTCCCCAAGAAGGCTGGGCCCCCGGGCAGCTTGGGGCCCTTGGCCTTGGCTGTGGGGCAGCCCTCTGGCAGAGCTGGGGCCTCGTTGGGCAGGAAGGGCAGGGTGCTGGTGGGCGACACCTCCGGCCCCCCAAACCGCCGGTAGAAGTCCTCAGGGGCATTCTCTGTGGGGACAGGGGTGTTGTGTCACCCCCCCCACAGACACCCATCCTCTGCTGGTATTGGGGGACTGGTGTGGGACAGTGGCTGAGATGGAGGGGATGGGGCTGTGGGAGGGATCCTAGGTGCTGATTGGCTGGGGAGCGGGGGGGGGATCTTTGCCATGGGATTGGCTGGGGAGGGCTATGGGGTTGGTGGAGATCCTGGGCTCTCATTAGGCGGGCAGTGCTGCAGCTCTGCCTGTGATCCTGGGTGCTGATTGGCTGTGGAGTGCAGTGGGTCCATGGGGCACTCTGAACTCTAACTGGCTGAAGAGTGCAGTGGGTCTGTGGGGGACCTTCAGCTCTGATTGGCTGAGGAGTGCAGTGGGTCAGGAGGGGAGTGGGGGAGCTGCAGAGCCACCACCCTGGGGACCCCTGGGGGACTGGAGTGCTCATCCTGCCCGTGCCCCTCTCCACCCACCTGTGGGGCCCACAGGGCCCTTCCCCTCCCGGCCCAGTGGCAGTAGCACTCACCTCCAGCCTTGAGGGTGGCGTACGCAGAGTAGGTGGGGGCTGGCAGGGCCAGGCTGCTGCCCAGTGGTGGGTGCTTGCTGTGGCTGTGGGGCCGCCCTAGCGAGGAGGCAATGGCCACTGCGTTGTTCAAGGGTGGCTTGTCTGGGGGGGAAGAGATAGGCAGGCGGGGAACTCAGCCATGAGAATCACCCTTCCACTGCACTTTTTCACCAAGGGAGCTTATTTTTTCCCCTGCAATGCTAGTGCCTTACCTGTGCCATTTCTGGGTGGCCCCCGGGCCAGCCCCTCACCCAGCGGGACCTGCACGTCCCCCATGAGGCCATCCACATGCTCGGAGAGGCCATGGCCTGGCTGCTTCAGCAGGTCTGTCAGTGTCCTGGGGAAGGGGACAAAGGGGTGTTAGGGTGATAGCCCGCTTCCCTGGCACCACTAATGCATCCCCGCTCTTAACCCCCACTCTTTGGAGGCAGAGACAGGCAGCCTGGGGCTAAGAAATAACCACTTGGAGCAAAGAGCACACCCAGGCTCCCAACCCAGCACAGGGATGGGTGAACACCCCCACCCGCTATACTGAATTGGGGTCCTGTTGGGGCTGAACCCTTCTGGGGATGGGAGGGTCAGCAGGCGAATGCCACAAGGGAGATGAATGGCTTGGAGTGCGCTGCAAGAGTATGACAAAGAGAGCCAGTGGAACTTGAACTGACAGCAGCTAGAGCACCATGTCCGGGATGCTCCCTTGGCACGAGAGCCTAGTGGAGGTGGGGAGAGGAGGCACCACCTCCGCTCTAGTCCCTTCAAAATGGAGAAGACCCCAAGGAAGGGATTAGAGAGGCTGCCTGCACCTCTTTGGAGAGGAGGATGAACTATCAGCAGCCTCTGGCGCACGCTCTGTTCCTGTGTAATGCCTTCCTTACAAGGAACAGCATTAAACATTAAACACCATTACATAAGATAAAGCCCTATTTCACTTAATGTTCATGGACAGAACTGCTGCAGTCCAACTGTGGTGTACCAGTGGTGCCAGTGCAGGGCACACTGGTGATGCCAGAGCTGGCAGGCCCATGAAATGTTTCAGCTTTCGCAGCGAGGAGACCTGCCATTCCCCCTACAGAGATTGGCCCTGTGTGTCTGAAAGGGTGCAGGGGTGCCAACTGGGCACTTTTTTGGGGTCTCTAATCCTCAGTTCACTGTCAGCACTCCTTGCACCTCAAATGCTCTGGCTGGCTTTACACACACCAGGAGCTGCAGCAGGAGCTCACAGTTAGCAAATGGCTGGATGCTAAGACAGCAGGTTAAGTTCAATGTGCATAAATGCAAATTGGAAAAGAAGGGGGGAATAATCCTGACTTGGTGGAAATGTCAGCTCGTGGCTCTGGAGCACTCAAAAGGCTAGTGAACCTAGTGTGGGGAATTGCCAGGGAAGGCAGTGAGAACAATAGGTAAAACAATACATTATATCTGGGATTGCAGATATTCTGGAGGCCCTGAGGACCTCCTGGGATATTTCCCTCCCAGTTCGGATCCAGTCAACATCACAGGGCAATGGTGAGAGCAAAGCTGCAAGGATAGGTTGCTTGCATTTTGGCTTCATTTCACATCATTCTTGGGGAGCTTTGGGTAATACCCCCCCCCCCCAGGATCACTTAATCTCCAAATAGTCCACCAGGACCCTCATGGAGCTGAACAAATTGAAATGAGGGAGGAATAACCCCTGGCACCAATATATACAGTGGGCTGACCAGCTGGAAGGCAGCTTGGTGGAAAAAGGGTTAGGGATCCTCGTGGACACCAGGCTGACCATGATCCAGCAGTGTGTCCTTGGGGCAAAGGTAGTGAAAGGTCTCCTAGGCTGTATTAGGTAAAGCATTGCCAGCCGGTCACGAGAGCTGATCCTTCCCCACTGAGAGTACTGGCTCCAGCTCTGAAGTCTCCAGTACAGGAGACACATGGACATACCGAAGAGTCCGTTAAAGGGCCACAATGATGATGAAGGGACTGGAGCGCATCTCTCCTGTGAGGAGAGGCTGAGAGAGCTGGGACTGTTCAGCCTGGAGAAGAGAAGGCTCAGATCTTATCAATGAATGTGAATATCCAAAGGGAGGGTGCAACAAGGACAGTGCCAGGCTGACAAGTGGTGATGGGCACAAACCGACACATGAGAAATTCTGTTTAAACAGAGAAATAACCTTTTTTTTTTTCCCTGCAAGGATGGTGAAAAACAGTGGACCATGCTGCCTGGGGAGACCGTGGCACCTCCATCCTGCAGCTACTACAACCCCACATCTTTTCCCCAGAGCCCTTCTGCAGCCAACTGACCTCAGCTCTGGGACCAGCTGGGCTCCTTTGGCCATGATTGTTGCACCCAGAAAAGCGCTGGGTACAAGCCTGTGTGGGCAGTAGGCTGTGCCCAGGCAGGGCAAGGGGGAGGCAGGTCCCCCAAGGCTGTGGGCTGTCAACTCCACGAGCTGCCACCCCATCAGCTCCCACCTTCCCTGGGGTGCACTACTGGCCATCCCCCTCCCCCCTGGCTGCTTCCAGTCCCTGGGGCCCAGTGCTCAAACAGGCTTGTTTCACCAGGAAGTTCAATGTGATTTGACCTATTTTTTTTCTTATTATTTTTTTTTTTCCCCTCGGGTCTATTTATGAAGCTTGAGCAATCCTTTATCTGTGACTTCCTCTCCAGATAAATCCATCAGTGCTCCTTCTCCTAAGCCTGCCCTCCACATCAACTGCCTGGGGTGTGTGGACAATAACAATTAACAATAATGTCATGAGCAGCTCTTTAACAAGCTATTTTGCTAAGGCGAGAAGCGTTGCATGAGCCCTCAGCACCAGCAACACCTGGACTCACCCTTGACCTTGCACCATGAGCTGTGCCCCTGGCCAGAGCTGTTGACAGGGACACTGGGGGCTGCACCCCCTTCCCTGTCTGCAGGTGGTGCAGTGCAGGGGAGGTGGACCTGGAGGGTGACACTGTGCCAAGGAGCTGCTGTCTCACCATAAATTTTGGGGGGTGGTTTAGGAGCTCCAGCCTGGTCCTGCAGCTGGGGGGCTTGGGGCTGGTCAGGCCACATCCCCCTAGGTCACCTCGTGGTCTGTGGTACCAGGGCAGCTCCAGGGAGCAGATATAAGTGGGAAACCCAGGGCAGATGCAGCTTTAAGCTTGCATTGCTCATCTGCAACAAAATGCTAATGAGCAGCACCACTGAGGCCTCCGTCCCCATCCACCACTGTGGCCACGAATGCTGAGCACATGGCACTACATGTGAAGGTTGCTTACCACCCAGCTTGCCTGAGCACAGCCTCACCTGTGTGGGTGTGCAGCCACCACCACAGCAAGCCTTGTTATGCCACAAGGTTCCCCAAAGCAGCCTGGGAGGAGCCCTGAGACAAAGCAAAAAGGTAGATCCAGGAGCAGTGATGGCAGAGGCGAAGGCAGCTCCATGTCAGGAGCTGACATGCAGTGCTTGGTGCTCCTCAGCCATCCCTAGAGGAGCAGCTGAAGCATGAAATAGAGGTGTCTGTGTGGGAGCAGCACCCGGGGCCTGACAGAGCACCCCAGCCCAGGAGCTGACCTGCTTTTGGGAGGTCCCAGCCCCACACCTGGCAAGCCCAACAAGAAAGTGGCTCAAGTTCCGGGCAAGGGGACAGGGAGTAATGGGAGAAAACAGGAGCGCAGTCTCCAGAGAAGAGAGATGATGAAATGACATCCAAAGTTACACGGTCATGAGCTGGAGTGAACTCTTGGAGGGGTGCAGGTGGCATTTGCCATCTGAGCAAGATAGTGAGGTTTGGAGCAGAGGCATGGTGGTGGAGGAGACACAGGGTACACCATGGCTTGTGGGTAGGCTGGCACCCTCTGCACCCAGAGAGAACATCACCTTCTCCTCCTGGAGAGCCATTTCCCATGGCTTATGGTGCATCTGTTGAGGGCAGGAGGTGACTGTCTGTGCAACTGGGCAGTGTGGGACACCTGCCTGGCAGGGCTGGGACATTCAGGGATGCTCAGGAAGGCTTGGGGGTAGCAAGACACCTTTTCAAAACTAGAGTTGCAGCAGCGGGTAATGGAGCTTCATCAAAGCATTGGGTGGTAGGAGTGAGCCCACTTGGCTGGACATAATGTACACTCTGGGGACAGGGGTTCATGTCTCCCTCTCTGCTGGAGCTGGGTCCCCTCTCTCGTCCCGTGGAGAGACAGGGCAGCACCTGACAACTCACTATGCTGCCTGAAAACACTTTTTCTAGGTTTTCGCCACCACCTGCTACTGTGGGCATTGACCACAGGCATGGCTGTGGAGTGGAGCATTACCACAGAAACACCCAGATCAGTCGGATGCACAGTGGGGATGTTTTTTGGGACCCCAAATAGTATGGGGGGACCCAGAAAGTGAAAAGACAGCACTGGGGGCTTGGCTACTGTGGCTGCCACTGGCTGTGTTGTCCCTCTCCAACATCCCCACTGCCCGTCAGGAGGCTGCTTCTCGCTCAACTCTTCCCATTATGATGTTCACCCCAAGCACAACCTGAAATCCCCACCTCAGGAGGTTTTGGAGAGCAGTACACATTTGCTCTCCTGCAATGGGCACAAACAGATACTGATGGTCCACAAGGATCCAATGTCCCCAGAGATCTGGGGCCTGAAGTAAAACACGGGCAAGTGTTCCTAACTCAACATGGGGTTTGGCCAGGCTGAGCAAGTGCTGGGGATGGGTGCCAAGTGTGAGCTGAGCAGGAAAGAGAGGGATTTGCAGAAGCTGCCATAAGGCCCTGAGGTGGATGGGGAGGGGAGGACACACCAGGTAGCTGCATCTGTTCAGCTACCTGTTCCCCTGGGTGGACCAACAGACAAATATGGAAGGAGAAGCCTTGTTGGAGGTGGCTGAGGTGTAGTAGTCTCAGGACAAGCTTAAGTGTCTCCACATGGGAGGAGCTAGTAGGGTTTCTGTGCCTGGTCATTTTTCCTGGGCTCAGATTAGGACCAGGACCACAATGAATGATGTCTGGAGGTGAAGAAGTGATTGACCTTCCCTTCCCCCGAGGTGGGAAGCCTGCAAGCAGTGATGGCAGGAGACGTCCTGGGGTAGCAGGCAGTGCTCCCCAGGAGCGGAAAAACCCTGGTGAGAGGGAGGGATGGGAATGAAAACCAAGCTGGCCATGCAACAGGGAGCTGGCCTGAGGCCACAATGCGGTGCCTGAGGAGCAAATGAGAAGCTCCTACCTGAGGCACTGGGAGGGAGGTGAGGTGGCACTGCCCATGCCTTGGGCCACATGTGGTGTACCCACCAGTAGGGCAAAGCAGCTAGAAATAGCCCTGCTCACTTGGAGGTGCCAAGACAAAATATATTGCCCAGTGTGACCGGGCACAGAGCAGGATGCTGGTGACAGCATCCCTTTTCAGATGCCCATGCCATATACCCAGCCCCTGCTACTGTCTCCAGCAGCCCAGCAGCCAGGAGACTGTGCCAGCCCATCGCCTGGTGCCCAGACCTCTGTGCCAGATACACCCTGCCTTGGCTTGCTGGTCACCATCCTTGTGGAGCTGGAGCCACTCATGGCTTATGCAGAAGGACATGGGACACAGGAGATGGTGAGACCTCTCCCAGCTTCTGCAGTGAAGGAGGTACGCTTCTGATTTTGTTCCACAAAGGCAGGCAAGGTAAATGCACCTTCTGGTCCGTATGCCAGTGCCCAAAAGATCTGTACCTTTGGGAAGAAAAGGTACCAATCTCCTCAAACTCATCAGGAAAGTCTGGACTTGTGTGAGCAAGAGGGAGGGGGGACATCGGGAAACACAAGGCTCGGGCAGCACAGAATTGAGGCTACTTGCAGAAAACACATCCCTGGGTGAATGGTAGTGGTCTGGCTGGCAGCTGGTGATGGGAGAGAGCAAGACTCATGGGCAGGGGATGAGGACCTGAGTCTGGGTGTCCCTAGGGCTGATCCCTCCCTAAGTGCAGTATCTCCTTCCCAGGAGACTGGGGGGGAGACCAAAAAAAGACTCAGCGGCGGGTGAATGGAAGGGGAATCAGGAGGCTGACTGAGGCCATATTGATCCTGTCAAGGTGCCAGCACTTTCTCAGGCAACACAGGGGGGAGGAACAGGCATGCAGGCTTCCCACCAAGGAGGGGCCACAGCATGGATCCCCCCAAAACTGCCTCATGTGGCTCAGGAGGGCCCTGTGACCCTCCCATCCATGCCCAGATACAATTCTCCTCCAAGCAGAGAGGTCAGTCTCTGCTTCCCCAGGTGCGTGCAAGGAGTGGAGTGGGTCTGGCAATGAGGTACAGTGGCTCCATAGCTGGGGTGCAGCACCCAATTGCTGCCTAAGCCACAGGTGGGCAGGGGAAGGTGGGTGTCTCAGTAGAAGGAGATAGGGTGCCTGTGTTGGGTGTGTGTGTGCAAACAGGGTAGCTCCCTCATCAGCCCTGTGAAATTATTTCCTCCAGCCCTGCTTCTATTTTTTTTTTTTTAAAGCTAAAATCCCAGAGCAAAATGGCATAAAAATGGGTTTATCACCAGGCTTGATGTCCTCACTAGGAAGATTTGGAGTGGAGAATGCATCCTGCTGCTCGTAAGGTGCTGGATTCAACTCAGCCCCTTGGCCCCTCTCTCTGCCCTTGCAGCCCTCACTGGGTCCTCTCTCATCCCTCTCTCCCTTTTTGATTTGAGGTACTTATGGCAAGACCACGTCACAACCACCTTGGTGACCCTGCCCCAGCTCCACTCCTCTGTGTGTGCATTGCGTGTATGCTGGGGGGGAGGCTGAGGAGGGCCAGCTCTGAGTCAGAGCTGCAGGGGCAGAGATGCACTGAGGAGGCTGGAGCTGCCAGCAGCCGCTCCAAAGTGTAAAACTCATTGAATGTGATCGGCTAAAAAAAAAAAAATAAAAAAAAAAAAAGAAAGAAAGGAGGGAGAAGAAAAACCTACCTAAGCAGAGGAGCTGTACAATGTGACACCGAGGGGAAAGCGAGGCGGCAGAGCCAAGGCGGGAGCTGAGGCCACCAGCCCTGCCGTCCCTTGCCTGGCCTTGCCTGCACATCCTGCCTTGCCCTGCCACTCCCTGCCCCACCCTTCCTGGCCCTGCCCCTCCCCACCCCAGTCCGGGGGTCACCTCCCCCTCCTGCCTGATCCCATGTGCTCCAGCATCAGGCACACGAAGACGCTGCCCCCAGGGGAGCTGGTGGAGCAACCTGCAGGGCTGAGGCTGGGCTGCTCATGACACCTCAGTGCTGGAAGCAGGGAGCCCATGCAGCAAGGGGCAGGGTGGGCCAAAACTGGTTGAGAAGCCTGTATCTGGAGCCAGGACTGGTATGGGAGGGAAAGAAGAGGATGCACTGATGGACACAGGAGCGGGGTGGGAGCTGGCAGAGGTGCAAGGGGTCCCTAATGCCAAAGTATGCCTGACACCCTGATCTCCTCCCCCCCACCAGCCCTGTGCTCAGTCCCAAGAGTGGGCTGAAAAGCCAAAAGGCTGGATGGAGCCACATGGCAGGGGAGCTGAGGAGGGGGGGTGTAGGCTGCAGAACTTTCCGCTGGAAGCTGCACCCCAGTAGGTGTACGGCCCAGTCCCCCTCTGCAAGGGCAATGTCCCACCCAGGTATACAGAGGCAGACACCCATGCGCACACACACACACACACACACACACATGTGCGCGCACACACACCAAGGCGGCACAGCAGCCATGGTGGAGCTGTCTTCCCTGACTCCTCTCCCCCCGCGCTGCCAGCAAGGATGAGCCCAAGGGGACTGCAGTCCTGAGTCACCCCACACACGGTTGGACCCAGTCTTACCTCCCCTTCTCATTGGGAATCACAGCTTTGTTTTGAGGCAGGAGAGGAAGCCACATTCTATAGCTCGCATGTCACCCACCCCACTGGCTGGTGGGGATGGCTCTCCTGAGCCAGAGACAAGCCTCCTCAAGGGATGGAGCAGGTCATTTTGAGAGGGAACATTCATGTGGAGGCTGTCCGGGTTGGCAGTCCTCCCTGCCAGGACATGTTTGGGGGCTGCAGCCAACCCACTCCCCCGGTGTATCGGCATGCTGGGACAGGGGTTTGAGGGATCACTTTGCCTTTCTGGATGCCCAAAGGTGAAGCTGGAGCTCACCCTACACAAGGGGCTGGGGATATGGGCTGCCACCTATGGAGGGGTCAAGCAGGGCAGGTGAGGGGACCAGACCCCTTTACCTGGAGACGGTCATCTCCGTCTGCGGACCCTGTGCCTTCTCAAGGCCCAGCTTGGTGAAGATGCCCACCAGCACCATGATGGCCACCACGCCGCAGATGATGTAGACGATCATGTTGGTCTTGTCGCGAGTGGGATCCTCAGGGGTCTCATCCACTCGGGCAGGGGGCTGGCCGGTGTTGACCCAATTAGGGGTGTCGTAGTTGGAGCAGCCACTCTGGTCCAGCCGCCCGGGCTTGAACTGGCAGCAGAAGCGGTACCCGCAGGTCCCACAGCAGTACTGGTAGATGCCGGCGTTGCAGTTGAACGGTGGGTCCCACTGCCCCATCACGTCGTAGTAACCGCGGCAGCGGTCCCCCCCTGGTGGTGCCGCCCCGGTGGGCGCGGGGGCCGTGGATTCCACTGCCGGTGCCTGGCTGGTGTTCCCGCTCTCACCGGGCCCCCCTGTGCTGGGCTCGCCGCTCCACACCCGGCCCGGCTCCAGCAGCACCAGGCAGCAGATACCCACGACGTAGCTCGGCTCCATCCGCCCGCGGCTCCGCGGGGCCATCCGGGCGAGGGGGCGAGTTAAAGCCGCTCGCTCAGGACCGGCCGCATGGCCGCCGAAGAAATGGGCCGGGAAAAAGGGGGGCGAAGGGGTGGTGATGGAGAGAAGGAAAAAAAAGGGAGGGGAAAAAAAAGTAGGGGAAAAAAAAGTGCGAGGGGGCGTACCCTCTCTCCGTCTCTCTCCAGATCGGCCGACAGGCAGATATTCAGAGCAGGAGGCGAGGCGGGAGACGGGGAAGAGCAGTCCCCTCCCGCCGGCCGGGGAGGGGACGCGGCGGCAGGCGGCGGGAGCGGGCGGGCGTGCGGGGGACAGGCGGCCACCCCATCCCCGCGCCTCTGCCCGCGCCTCCCGGCACCGCGCTCCGCGGAGGAGAGACGGGAGGAAAGAAAAGGGAAAAGCAGCGAGAGCCCTTCGCACCAGGGCGGGAGGAGCAGAAGAGGGAGGAGGAGGAGATGGAGGCGGAGGAGGGCGGGGGGAAGGAGCCGGCGCGTCCAGAGAGGCGCGGGGGGCTCAGCTCCCCCGCTGCCTGACAGCCTGCCGAGGAAACCGGAGAAGGTCCTTCACCGAGTCCTCTGCCTGGCTCCCCGCCGCCACCGGGCGGCAGGATGCCCGCCCTTCCCGTCGGGCTGCCGCGGCGCGCGGCCGGGAACGCGTGGCACCCGCCCCACGCTGTCCGCCTGCCCCCCAGGCAACCCCCAGACGCCCGCAGCGACACCCCACCCTCCCCGGCAGGAGCTGCGGTGCGGCTGGCTGGCACTTTGGGGTCCGGGACGGGTGTGTGCTGGAGAGGGACACAGCCCCCGGGGCGGCGGAGTGCCCTCCGACATCCCTACAGCTAGGGGCCACGCAGGGAAGAGGGGAGAGCAGCAGCCCCAGCTCCCTGTGAGCATCAGAGAATCCCCGAAGGGGTGCTCTGCACAGGGGGCTGCAGGACGGGCAAAGTAGGGGGGGTCCTAGCACACTTCTAGAAATGTATCATCCCTAGAGACATGATGTTTTTTAGCAAGCCACTGACAGGCCCCTTGTTTGAGTTTTAAAGTCTGGACCTCTCTGGGTTATGTGCATCCACTGCTCTGCTCTCTGTCCAGTGCCACCCATAAAGATGGTATTAGTTTTCATTGGCAGGCCCTCTCCCCAGAAGAAGACTGCTTTCCCTGCTCTGGGGCTGTTGCATCAAGAGCAGAGTTGGGGAAACTGAGGCACCATTAAGCCTCTTGTGCAGCACTAGCATGTTGTGCAGCCTGGGACAAGGGTGGCTTGGGAGAAGGGCAGTGACACATGGCAGCTGTGTCTGCAGCCTTGTCCCCTTCAAACAGTCCTGCACCCTGGCCCAGGTAAAAGCAGCAAATCCAGCATCACCACTTGTCTCCCTCTAAATCACTCCTCCCTCCATTCTCCATCAGACTGAGGCTGGATACAGTCTCATCCTGACCCTGCGCTTGACACGTGCCCTGTGGACCAGTCTATCTCCAGGACCCATCCCTTAGTTTCCCACCATGGGTAGTAGGCTCAGGGTCTCACACTGATGTGGAGCTCCTGAAGAGACAACTGCCCTCCCTGGCCTGGGGCTTGGGTAGCCTCCCACGGGCACACGGGGACAGAGCTGGCCATTGTGAGCTGCTCAGGTGAGAGAGCACTGCACCACATGACACACGGGATGAAACTCATCATCATCTTCCCCATACATCACAGCAATGCAATGTTTTGGGCCAGAGCTTCACACAAACAGCTTCTCCGCCCCCCTCCCCCTTCCCCAGTAAAATGCTGATGTTTTGCTGTGGGAGAAATTTAGGGGATAAAGTACCCTCTCTGCACTCACCAAGCCTGGGCCCTGCAGGGTCCTGACCACTTTCCATCTGCAGTCTGGCAAAAGGCAAAGATGTTGAAAATATGGATAAGGAGAGCAGCTGGAGCCCGGGACATGTCCGATTAGCCCCCATTGCCACAACCTAATAGAGATCCATTAAGTAAGGTAGCTTACTGCCTCCAGAGCTTCCTGAAAGAGATAAAAAGCCAGTGAGGCAGAAGAAAACCGCGTATCTCCAAAAGCCATACTTTCCCTGAATCTCAGAGGTGCTCTCTGATGAAAGGCCCCGTCGTCTGGAAGTTGCAGACTTGGGGGCTGTTAGCACTAATGGCCAACAGTAGTGTGGGCCTTGAGAGAAGATGCACAAGCAAAGTTTGCTGTTTGCCCAGGTAATGCCAGCAATCATTTCCCAGGCACTGAGTGATCGCTCCAGACGTGCGTGTGAGCAGAGCCACCCCGGGGGCCTGGAGGATTTAGCAGGCTGTTAACAGGCTGAGTGAAAAACTGGCCAAAACTGGGGAGTTTGCTGGAAAATGGTTCCTTGGTGTGACTTGGGAGAAAGGGAATGATTTTAAGGGGGAGAGAATGTTTACTCAGTGTGAAGCAGACTATTTAAAAGGTCTCTGGGGATGAAAGAGAGAGAGGGAGAGATGCTTCCAGGCATTAGCTGCATGCATCAACCCAGAAGGAAACCAAACCCAAGGGCACAGTGTGGAGGACCACCCCCTTGGCACATCTCCAGTGCACAGGGCAAGACCCTGCAGGGGCTGGCTTCATGTGATGCTGGCACTGGGGGCTGCAGCCCCCAGCCCTGCTGAGCCATCAGCTCATCTTCATCAAACAAGAGACCCAGCTACTAGCTGCATCCCAAAATGGAAGGGGTTGTGGGATGGAAATCCGCTAGCCTGGCACCCACACTTCTCATTCCCAGAAATCAGTGGCAAGGAACTGTAGGAAAATTCAGGTCAGCAGGGACCTCCTGAGAAAAAACAAAGGAGCAACATCAGCAGACACTTCTGGGGTTGGGGATTTGGAAGAGGACCTCCAGTAGGTTTTGGCCACAAGCCTTGGAGGATGTAATAGAAATATCCCCTGCAGTGACAATACCATCCAGACTACAGAAGGGTGTCTTTGTGCCTGCAGAAATAAGATACAGGCAGTTCAACACCGAGCGGGGAGGGATATGCCGAGCACTGACACTATAAACAGATTGCTTCTGGCAGGGCACAGCAATCTGTAGGAGATCCTCTCTGTCATGGCCAGAGAACCCAACAGACCCAGATGCCTGATGATTCCTGGGGTGCAAGCCAGGCAGAGCTGTCAGGCCCCCGCCTGAGGAGGACAGAGCCATCACCATCACCAATGCAAAGTAAAGCCACAGGAGCCTCCTTGAGTGTGGAAGGATTTGGGGTGTAATCAGGTCCTGGGGAAAGCTGGTGATGGGTTGTCAGAGCCCCAGAGCTACCCAAGACACCCCTCCTAGAGCCAGGGAATCAGAGACTTTTGTCCTCAAAAGTGATTTTTGCCATGCAGAACCAAGGTGGTCCCTGGGCCAGAGACTGAATGGAGGAAAGGATGCTACAGTGGGGTAGATGCCCCACGCTGAAGGGCTGTGCGGGAGCTTGAAGGCTCTTGCCAGCTGTCATCTCCTGCTCGTGTGCTGAGGAGCGCTGCCAGAGTGGGTTTTGCTGCTTGCAAATCAGCAGCTAATGCCCGACATCATCATCTGGGAAGAGCTGAAGACAAAGGAAAGCTGTCAGGAAATGCTTCCAGCATGCTCTGTGACACTGTCCCCTGCCTGGAGACAGAGGAGAGGAAGAGCTCCTGACACCATCCCTGGGGGTATGTGGGGTGATGGTGTCCCCTGCATGTCCCACCACTCCCCAGGACACCCTGGAGAAGCCTGCTCCACTCCAAAATTTCAGCTACTGAAGCTGGTGCAGTTCAAGCCAGAGGTAGAGCTGGGGAAGAAGTTTCCTTGCATTTGTCTTCACTATGGGGTGAATATCTCTGGCCATCAGCATCCCTCTAGGAAGTTCTGACTTTTCCCAAACCCACTGTCTAGGACTAGGATAAGGGATCCCCAAGGTTGGATGCTGGGCTAACGCACAGTAAAATGCTGCTCCCCTCCACATGCCCTCGTGGGAATCCAAAGGAGATCTTGGGCTTCTGGTGTCAGTGATGGAGAGCTAAAGCAGGGGAAAGATAAATGCACTGGGAAGGGGCACAGGGACACAGAGGCAGTGCCTGCAGCAATCCCCAGCTACCCTATTTCCAGCGCAACATGCACGAGGGCTTTATTCTCCTGCCTGTGTTTGATCCTCTGGCTGTAAAACGGCTGTAAAACAGCAACTGTGCCTCGTAATGGCTTATAGAAGAACACAGAAGCATATGTGCCTTTACCATTACAATCATAATTGCAAACATCTAAAAGTTGAGATTTGCAATCTCCCAGTTTCCCAAAGGCTGCTGGATTCAAACCCAAATGACATCCAGAGTAATCAGGAGAAAATCAGCTCAAAGGAAGGGTTTATTTTTCATTTACATTGCGGTATAGGCAAGCAGAATCTGGGCTGGCAGCCCGAGCTCCTCTGGCTGCCACTGTTAGAGAGCAGCCATGCCCTCAGATATAGCCACATACACCCCTGATCATTGGCTGTGACCCCTAGCGTCCCAGTGGGTCTGGTTGTGCATGGATTTTGCCTATAGGATTAGTTCTGGAGACCGTGCTGGTGGTGGGGGCTGTGCTGGTGAATGCTCCTTCTGTGCAGGCACTCAGTACCCAGCAGCTCACTGGCCCCAGGGGCTTTGCTGGCATGACCTGGAGGTGGTGGTGTGGATGAATCTTTGCAGTCCCCTTTACACTCACCTGAGCCTTGGGGTGGCCAGCCTCCCAAAACTGTCCCCTTTCCAGTGCCTGTGAGTGGAATGGGAACAGCCCAGCCCCAAACCTCTCCCCTGTGCTGGGCTTGTGCAGTGGATTCTTGCTGCTGTCTTGGGGGGAGCCTGACCATTCTCTGCTTTCCTCCTAAAAACAAATTTCCACCAGTCTTTTCAAGCATTAAAAGGCCATATAAGCACACCTGGAGGTGGCGGTGCACAGCTCAGCTCACCCAGCAGGGCATCAGCATCCCTGTCTGTGATCCCCTTTCCCAGTCACTCCTCCCCTGTCCTCTCTCACCCCTGAACACCCCTCATGTAAGGTTCTGATTCAAACCACAGTCATTTAGGGAAAAATGCACCCAAACAGAGAAGGGATGAAAGCAGCTGTCCCCATGCTGGGCATCCCAGGGCTGGGGGAGACTGCTATGTGTAAGGGGGGGTCTGCCACAGAGCAAGTGGGAGGCAGTGGGGCCAGCCCCAGGCTGCTTTTGTCAACTGTGGAGCAATAAAACCCAGTTTGTGGCAGCAAAAGGGACACAACGTTTTCCCCCCATGCTTCAAGACCCGAGATGGTGGTGGTGGCAGAGTGAGCTCTTGGTGTTTGCTGAGGGGGGCATGTTCTGGTGGCCGAAGGAGGCTTAGTGAGATGAGGCCATATGGCCAGGAGCAGTGTGCAGCATGCCGTCCTGGCTGCAGACTGGCAGCAGCGGGCAGAGTCTCTCCTCGGGAATGGTGTCTGTGCCAAGCGCAGGTTCTGGCACAGGCTCCAGCCACCTGCCAGGTACGCTCAGGTGCCGCAGGAGGCTTGGAGTCCGCAGGGCAGCATGACCAATATGGTGGGATGGCTCCACGCAAACCAGCTGCTCCTCCTCTTCATCCCCAGGCACCAAGGGGATGTGTAGGGGGCTTGTCACCCCTGCCTGAATTTGAGCCAGGTGGGTGTAAACATGAATGCAGGTGTAACAGGGCATAAGAGCCAATGAGCCATGGTGGACACAGGGAATTCAGGCTGTGGAAGGGGATCCACTCATGTAAATGTGGGTGGTGTCTGATACTGTTGGGTGCACAAGCATGTAGCGGGGTACATGTGTGTGCTTGTGTATGTATGTAAATGCATGGTGGGGGTCTTCACGTGTGTGGGCACACATACAAGTGCCTGGAGGAGCTGTGCATGTGTGTGTCAATGAATGGGGGAGGAGAGCAAGTGTGTGCTGTGCAACCCTGTGCTGGTGGCCACCTCAGGGAGAGCTCAGGTGGACATGCCACGGGAGCCCTGTGGAGTGACGTGACTGGAGTAGCTGGAGCAGCCAATCTGCCTGTATGCTAGGGGGGCTGGCCAGGGCATCCAGCTGGTATTGAAGCAGGGCTTCCCAGTGCTTACAAACTTCCCAGCAAATGCATGAAATCTCCTTTTCTTCTACAAGGACAACATTTCAACATGGAAACAGAGACTGGTTAGGCAATTAGCAAAAATCACATGTCCTGAGAAAGAGGAGCTTCAGGCAAGTATCAGGGAAGGCTCATGAGCAGAACTGGAAAGGTCCTTAACTAATAACATGAAAGGGAAGGCAGGGCCCAGCAGATCAAGTTTGCTTTTCACATGGTAGAGGATGAGGATGAGCAAGAAGGTAAAGCAAATGCGGAGGTGCAGACAGGCCACTCGTGCATTGCTGCTCTGTGGAGCAGCACACCATCTTTGGGACCATCACTTGCCTCCTGCCATCCTTCCCCAGGCATGTGCCGAGCTCTCCCCCTCTCCATCAGCAGACTGTAGGTTCTGTTTACCCTTGGCTTCCTGAAAGTGGTCCCAGGGCAGATGCTCTTGTCTTTGATGTCTCTTTTCCCTGGATTAGAAAGGAAAGAGGAGGCTTTGCTGTCAGAGGGCTGGCTGCAGGCAGAGCTCCCTTGCCCACTGAGAACCTACAGGCTCTCAAGCCAGCTTCATTTTGGCCTGATCTGCCTTTGCGAGTGAAACCTGCTGAAGATGGCCCAATCCTATTAGTGTCAGGGATTTGCTTCAGGTCTCCTGTCATTAGCCCAATGACATTTTGCTGTGTAATAAGCCTGTCTTTTGGGAGACTAAAAATCAAACATGCCACTTTCCCTGCATAGGAATTGTCCCTGTGCTGTGCCAGCAGGAGCCTCGCTGTAGCAATCAAGAGTCGCCTTGGTGCTCCTACCAGATACAGCATTTTCCCTCCACCTACCAAATCCCTGCCCAGGGACAGGACAGATGCCATCAGCAGCAGGGTTCTGGGTGAAACAAGTCCTTTGTTTGTCACCCAGGGATGCCATCTGAAGCCATCATGGCTTTGTGCCCCTCAGAAGGAAGGGTAAAAGCAGGCAGGGTCAGACCAAGGGGTTGTCTGGTCCCAGGAACCATCTCTGACAGCAGCCAAAGGGAGATGCCAAGGAGATAGTAGGAAAGCAACTGTTTAATGAGACTTTCCCCAGGCCACCTCCTCACCCCCAGCAGCCTGGGGCTGGAGGATTCCTGAGTTTGGTACATCTTAAAAGGTTTCTCTTCCTGAGCTTGTCTGGGCATCCCTTGAGTCTGTGTAAAGTGCTCATCACCTGTGGTAGCTGGTGGCTTAAAATCTCTGCTGCTGAGCCTCAACCACCCTCTCTGTCCCACTATTCATTGCTTCAGCCCAGGAAAAGGCAAAATATTCACTATATCTTCCTGAAACTAATTTTAAAATGTAATCTGCTTGCCATTGGTGTTGACACCATTTCTAATGACAGCAAAAGAGTCTTGTCTTTGGGGCTGGGTTGTCTTTATGTCTCGGAGATCCTGAACTTCTCCAGCCTCCCTGCCTTCTCAACAGGTGTGAGGAACCACATAGAGCATAAAGTCATTGGAAGCTGGTGGGGTGAGATTAAGCAAATATTTCTTGCAATAAAAAAAAATCCCATATAATGTGAGGATGGAGGAAGACTGACACAGCACAGTTGCAGTTTAAATGTGAGAAGAAATCTAATTAGTGAACAACTTTGAGATGAACAGAAGGGCATTGGGTGGGTGCATCCACCCCATGGAGGCAGGGAACTGGGGGATGGGTGACAGCAGAAACTCCTGTGATCAGGTATGCAGGAGAATCAATGGAAAAACTTGGGGAAAAGAAGGGAAGGAAAAGTAGTCAAAATACTGACTCCCAACAAATTATTTCTGAAGATCTATGTGAGGCTTGTGAAGTGCCAAAGCCAGACAAGGGGCTCAGTGACTACCTGCAGCTCTATGAAGGACAGGGTAAGAGGGCAAATGTGCAAGGGGAAGAATAGGACTAAATTAATAAGAAGAAAAAAACTGAAAATCCAGACAGTGAGACATATGAGGCTGTAGGAGCATCTCAGGCTGGAGCAAACAAAGCACCATTAAAAATGTGCCATAGCAGCAGGGCAGGCTTAGGGTGGAGGATGTGACAGGTCTGCTCTCACTTCTGCAACTACCCGAGCGTGGTGGCTGAGGCACCTGTGACATGCACCCACACACGCAGGATCCTGCCAGGAGGGTGCAGGCAGAGGGGACGGTGAAGCCTCCTGTGTGCTGGCTCACATACCACGGGCAGGGAAGGCATGAGACCTGGTGGGGAGAACTGCAGTCAAGTCTCCCAGGCCCTGCACAGGGCAGGTGTTAAACCTCACCCATTGCTCCTCTCAGATGACTGGCTCACAGTCCAATAGTTGCTGCAGAGAGAGATGTCCCTGATGTCCCCCCCGATGTCTCCCCATTCATCTTGTGATGAGAGCCCATGGATACCACATGTGGTTGCCCACTGGTGATGACATTGGTCTCACCCTGTCTTTCTGCCCCTCATGCTGTGTTTCAGGATTCTTTGTCGGCCATTCACAGGCAGAGGAAGACGACACTCATGCCTTGCCTGTTCATGGTCTTAAGTGCATGTTTCTGGCTGTCAGAGCGAAGGGTGTAAATGCAGGGTTATGGCTGCCCAGCTAATTTTTAAAGCTTGCCAATATTTGTCACAACCAACAGAGGTAATTGCAAATGCAAGGAGAAAAATAAGCACATGGCATCTGCCAGCAATGAGTTTCCCCTCTACCGCCAGCAGCAGAGAGAGCCCAGCAGTCTTGGGCCAGGTCCGAAATAGGTGTAAAAACTCCTGGTCACCATCCTTTTTAAGGATGGAGCAGCTGGCAGGAATGGAGCAGCTGGCCCTGTCACAGCTGGGGAAGGGAAGGCTGCAGCTCGCCAAGCTGGGAGAGGAGCTTGGATGGAGAATCCCTTTGCCAGGGTCCTGTCTGGGGCGTGGGAAGGGTGAACTGGACCCCAGGCAGAGCAAAACTGGCTCAGGAAACTGCTTGCCACCATGCCCCAGAACTGCTACTGTGCATCAGAGATGCCTCACAGCAGTGGGCTTTTTGAAGGGCCAGGGGATGTTTTAACATTGAGCTCACATTTAGATGTTCAGCTCACATTTCCAGGTTGTCCTTCAGCCCTGGACAGGAGTTTGCTGGTTGCGTGGTGACAGTGGCCACCACCAGCTTACCCTCAGTGGGTGGCAAAACCAGTGGGAGAAGGGGCAGTCGAGATGGTGGATGTGGGGAAATGTCGTGCCTTGCCAAGCAGACGAATTGCAAAGACAAAAAAAAGCTCAGTCTTAAAAATTAGCAACACCTGAGTAGCCCTTCTGCCCTCTTCCACATCATCTCCAGAGACATTTCTTCATTGCACCAGCTTTACCTCAGGGGGTGGATGACTCTGCAAGCCACGCTGCCCTTGCTGCCACTCTTGTGGCACTTCCTCCACCCTGGCCATGTGAGGGGGGTCTCGATGGCTTTAGAAATTGAAAGATCTGGAGCCCTGAAAGCCCCACCAGGTTCCCCACCCACACAAGTGCCTGTGGTGCTTTGCCTTCATTAACAAAACTTGGGTTTCTAGTCCTCCTGCTCATAGAGAAAAGCCTTGCAAAGGTAAAACAAGTGTAGCCTGGAGGCTCAGAAGCCAAAGGTGAAATAATAAAAATCACCAGACTTCACTATTTTTTTCCTTTAATCTCTCCATCTTCATGACAGTTTTTTTTTTGCTTTCTGCAAGCCTGGCTCCTGCCTTAAGGTGCCCAAGGGTAGCACTGTGCCAGGGCCCTCTGGGATGGATGCTGGTGGCCTGGGAGGACTTTGCAGTCACCTCCTGCAGCAAAGATGCTTTTCCACTGGAGTGGGCAAGCTGGGCTGCCAGCACACATCCCACCCTCCCTGCACATGGCAAGGGTGCTAGGCAGGCTGCTGGCCCCTTGGTCTCCAACAGGCTCACACCAGGGGATGCATCCCCATCTGCACAGCATGTCTGGAGCTGTGGATCTTCTCTGGGATGTCTCACAAAGAGCTGGTTCCCCTCCCCTTGCCTCTTCCCCAGGGCAGACCGTGCTGTATGGCTCAATACAAGTGCAGTGGGAGGACAGATCTGAGAAGACAGGAAGAAAATGAACTCCCTTAAATGTGATGGAGGCAGCTGCCTGGTTCTGTCAGCCATCACCCCCCCACATCCCCAGCTTGTCTCCTGTTGTTTTTTTCTCTCTCTGGGTAGAAGATGTCACAAGGTTTAGGTCCAAATCTCCCCTGGGTTCTGCAGCTCAACCCCTGCTCATCTCTTGAGGTCACCTTGAACGCTAGCTCTGTTCCTTCCAAACTGGGTGTCATCTGCAAATGAAACTGCAGTGGAAATCACACCCTGGAAATGTCAGGCATGGGCAGATGTGCAGCTCTGTTGTCACCCTTCATGAGCAAACCCTTTAAAATGTCCTGACCCAGTGACCAGCTAGTGTCGTCACTGGAAGAGGGATGCACTGCTCACAGAACCAGCTGGGCTGCTCCAGGGTAGTGGGGCTAGAGCTAGGGGAAGGAGCAATGCTCAGTCAGAGCCCTGGCTCCAAACTTTCTGAGATTTCCTGTAGTTCCCAGGTGGAAGACGAGGTATAGCCAGATGCAAGCCCGTGAAATGCTGTCCCTGGGCAGGATTGCCTGAGCCATGCTGTCATGATGATCATGAGGTGTGCAAGAGCATGCGGCAGAGCACACTGACACTTGCAGCAGTGAGTGGCACCATGTCCCAGGATGGACAATGGGGGTCACTGATGTCAAATGCTGTTATGGCCTTGCTGGCAACAGATACAAATCTTGTGGGATCACCTGGTGCACATCATCCCCTTCCTGAAACAACTCAGTGGGGCCATACTCGCCCCTGATGCTCCAGGGACAGCCCTGCTGTCCTGTACCCACAGGTCTGGGACTCTCTGGATTGTTTCCTGCTGCCTCTTTCCCCCACACATCCATCCACCCCAGCATGCTGCCTCTGCCACAGTCAGGATGGCCACCTTCCTTCCTGCTGTCTCAGAAGAGAGACAATGCTGTCCTGATGTGTGGCACCTCTGCAGTGGGACTACCTTGCCACTAGGCTTTTAATGAGGAGTTAATTGCAAGTGACACTGTTTGAGCAGAGGAGATCTATCCTGGGTCTTCAGGTCCACAGCAGCACATGAAGAACAGGAGGTGGGAGCATTGGTGCTGCTGGTAAATGTGCTCCAAGACAGGCAGAGAGGGAGCAAGGGCTGAGGCATCTTTATTCCCTCTTGACCCATATAAACCAAGTGCCAGTGACTAAGGAAGACAGCAGGAGAATAAAAATACCTCCCACATGTTCCTTAGGAGGCCAGGGACAGAAATAGGGGTGCCATCACCTCTCCAGAGAGTGGTTGGGGTCACCCAGTGTTTTACAATCCCAAAGGTGGAGTCTCCCAGTATCTCTCACTGCAAACATGACCACATCATGGGCTCAGAGTCCACCTGACACGTGCGATCCCTTGTGCTCTCCCTTTCCTTCTTTGGGGATGGAGCAATTGGAAAATCTCCTCCCAAAGTGGTGGTTTTCCCTTAATGCTAACAAAAGGAGGAAAAAATCGTGCAAGGACATGTGACCCACGTGGGTCACTGTGCTGTTGCCAAAATGCCTGTCACCACACTGCTCATCCCTTTGGGGTTGCATCTTTGTGTGGGCTGTGGTGGTCAGAGGCATGGATTCTGGGGCTCTGCTCACCTCCCTGGTCTGAGCTGCTCCAGGTGCTGTGTTGCCATTTCATGGAAAAGCACACTAATTTCTTATGCCTCTGGGCAGAGCTATTGTTAGCCCACCGGTGCCTTTCAGTGAGACATCCTGTGCTCTGCATGGTGATCTGGTCCATGCTGGGAGGTGAGCTGGGCTGGCCCAGGTGCATGGGTGCAGGATGAGACCTGGTGGTCTGGAACTCATCCTGTCCATTCCCCAACACCCATTGCCAGCAGTGAGTAGGTGGGTGAGCTGGCTGTCACAGTGGAGGTGATGGCAGTGGGATTTGCCATGAAGTGATAAGCACAGGTCCCACATTTCAGCTGAGAGCTGTCATGGAAAAGATGGTTGCTGGCTGTGCAGTGGGATTGCTTGATATATCTTGCAAGGCTTGATGATGGATTGCTCCACAGTTCTTGACTGACTGCCAGTTTGGATCCAGTGACCAAGAAGGTCTTCCCAGTGCTGGGCTGCTGATGAGTCCTTCCAGGACAAATAAAACCCTTCCAAACAACAAGGTTATGAGCAGAGCATGGTGCCCACTGTTCCCAGATGAGACCCTGCTGCCATCAGTTTCCCCATCCCACCGTGCCTGGCAGGAGGGGGCAGCATCAGGCTGGCAGCAGGGCAAGGTCTGGGTTGGCACTGGGGTTCTGGTGCTGCCTTCCTGGTTGCTTTGTGTTGGGTTCTGCACTTGAAGCTGTCTCAGAACACCAATGTTTTGCAAGAAAGTTGCCAGAAACCAGCAACTGCACCTAGTATCTAATAGTTTATTTGCTCTTCTTCAGGTCATGCAGCCACCTGCTGCTTTATTAAACCTTGGAAGACATCTTTTGCAAGAAGACACAATATTGAATAAACCTGGTTTTTTTAGCAAACCAAAACATCTTAAGCCAAGCAAGCAGGCTGCAGCAGATACCTTGTCTGGTTGCCTACAACTAGCAGTTCAGGAGGGAGGAAAATCTCATGTGGGAAGATGCTGTGGACTTTGGGCAGGCTGCCCAGGCTCACAGATGGCAGCAGGTCTCTTTGCATGGAGTAGTGCAGAGAGGTGTCACAAAGAGACAACAGCAGCTTTCCCTACCTGGTGAGTGCTGAGCCCCCCAGACAGGCACAGGGATGAGGGCCAGTGCAGGGCTGGGCTTGGTTGCCAAGATCCCTGGGTCCAAGAAGGCAGCACTCAGCTCTTGAGGGGTTTGTCCATAAAAATCTGGGACCTAAGGACAAAGGCGCAAGTTACAGCAAGGAGCCAGCAAGCTCAGGGTCTCCTCCCATTCCTCCCTTGGCACAAGCTCTCTGCTGGGAATGGAGAGGGTTTGTAAAGCAAAGAGCAAATAAGTCTCTCCTGCCTACAGCTTTCATGGACTTATATAACTCCAAAATCTGGGTGAGTGTTATCAGGAGGCTGAATGTCCAGGTAGAGGTTTATGGATGTTGGCTGGTTGCACAGCAGCCTGAGCAAGCACTGCCAGGAACCCAAACATTGCCATCCCTGAAGGACTTTCCCAATTAATACATCCACTCAGATGTAGAAGCAGACTGTGTAGGGCAATGCCTTAATGCTAGTGAGGGCGTAAGTTGGTCTCCTGGAGTGTCAGATTTATTGGGAAAAGTAATATATGCTGAAATAGGCAGTCCTGCTTACTAAATCTGTAATTCCAGCTCTGGCTATATTTTCATCTTTCTAATAATAAGTGCAAATATAGTAAGGATGAATCACAGGCTGCAGGCTTCGGTTTTGGTTTGTTTTTTTTTTTTTTTTTCCCCCTCCTTTCTCTGTGAATCCATCATGTGGAGGATAGGGGCTGGCAGAGAAAATGAGCTCAGACCCAGGGGAGATCCCATCCCAAGAAAGTCTAAACCCATCCCCTTGCACCACTGTGTGGTGCTGATCCTGGCCAAGAGCCCACTGTCCCTCCCACTCCAGTTGCCTCCACCATTTCAGCCCATCAGCATAACACTACTGCCCAGGGATGTTTCTTTTCTGGACTCTTACCAAACCACTGGACCTGGCCCATCCCTGTCTGCATCCCAGAGCTTGTACATCCCCACATCTGGGTGGCTGGCTGCAACTGGATTTGCCCGCTGGGAATTTTTTGCTTTGTTGCAGGGACCTTTTGCAAATGTTAATGCTTTCCTTTCGCTGGAGAGCTCTTCGGCTGATCTGCCAGAACACATTTCACACGCTTCTCCTAAAATTATGCCCTTTGCTTTTCCCAGTGTTCAAGCTGAAGCAGAGCCCAGCATGCTGACGGCAGGCAGGGATTGCAGCTCGCTGTCTGCGTGCAGCTCTGGGGGTGGCAGATCAAGGGGTTAAGTGCTGCCCAAGTGAGCATTTGCTGGCTGGTGGCCCCCAGGTCAGGGCACTGGAGTGCTGGGAAGTGCAGAACCAAGGAGCTGTGGAGTGACAGCAGGGGTCTGTGCAGGACTTTGTGGGTGCCCTCAGTGGGGAGAGGAGGATGGATCAGCATATCCCTCGAAGCAAGATGGGTTTCTACACTTCTCCTACCATGGTGCACAGAAACCCAAGTTCAAAGTACATCACAATTTAGGCACGAGCATTTTAGCTGCAGATAGCTCTGGATTTCGTCTGAAAGCAAAGGGTGAGTTAAAGATAATATGCCCTTAACACCTCCCAGGCCAGTGGTTGCCTCCCAGATACAGGAGCCTACCCATACTGGGCTGTACACACCTTCCTCCTCACAGCCTTTATCCACTTCCTGCATTGTCTCTGGACTGGGACTGGGGACATGGGATGTGCCTCAGTGGGTCCCTGAGGCTGAGAGAGCAGAGAAGACTCTCTGTCAGTCAAGAGGCAGCAGGTGGAGGAGAGGTGCCCTAGAAAGTGAGCCCCAGGAGCAAGGAGGTATCTCCCGATCATGGAGTCAATGCCCAGTTGGTTGCGGTGGACACCCACTGTCACTGGGAGGTGGTTTTAGGGGCGCCCTTTTGCTGCTGCCTCCCATGGCCATTTGGCATTGGGGCTGGAGCGGGCAGGGAAGCACTGGGGATGGGTCAGCAGCATTCCTGAGAAACTGACCCCGCTGCACACCTGGGTCCTCTTCAAGCCCTTGCAGAGGGATCTCAGCAGCCCCCTGGCACAATGTGCCCATGCATGTTGGGCACCCACCCACCCCCTGCCCCCTCTACATCCCTCCAGTCCCCTCCATCTCCTGCACCCCTGCAGTCACTGCATCCTCCTGCTTACCCTGCATCCCCCACCTCCTACCATGTCTCCTACATCCCCCTGCAGCCCCCAAACCCCTTTCATCCTTCTATCCCCCACATCCCACCACAGTTATATAACCTCCCGTGTCCCCTGCATTCCCCAAGCCCAGACTTGTATGCGGGTTATGGGGAGCTTCCAATTATCCCCCAACCACCCTAAGCTGTACACAAGAACATTCAGGGTTTACCCTCCACCAGCAGGAATTCCCCCAGATATCCCTGTTGGGAAATGCCATGGGGAGATCCAGATTCAGTCCCTGCCACTAGTCTTCCCTGGCCAATGTAAGTAGCTAGTCATGACTAACATCTCTGTGGTTAGAGATGATTAAATACATAGAATCATAGAATCATAGAAATGTCTGGGTTGGAAGGGACCTCTAGAGGTCATCTAGTCCAAGTCCCCTGCGGAGAGCAGGGCCACCTTCAACTAGAGCAGGTTGCTCAGAGCAGTCAAACCTCACCTTGAATGTCTCCAGGGATGGGGCCTCAACCACCTCCCTGGGCAACCTGTTCCAGTGTTCTACCACCCTCA
>JANIJG010001596.1:66375-97806 GCA_024611175.1 Megaceryle torquata | reverse complement strand
GGGGGAGCGGGGGGGGGGGTGGGTGTTAGTTTTTTATAAAGATTTAAACCCGATTCCAAGCAGAGAGCCCCAGCAGTAGCCCGGGGCAGGGTCAGGCCTCGCCGTGTCTTTCTGCAGGTGAACATTTTAGGACCTGGATGGGACTGGGGACCAAAAGCCATTTGCAGTCTGTTTTGGCCCGGGACTCAGCTCTCTGGAGGAGAAAACCAGGCTCCCTCCCAGCTTTGCCTGCTGCCTAGGGAGCAGAAGCAGGCAGCCCTCGGGGGCCAAATACCCAGAGATTTGAGCCACGAAGCCTGACTGGATTTTCTGGTGTTTTTACACCAGGCTTCCTGTTTGAAAAACCCCTTCCCAGAGCAGCCAAGGAGAATCCACCAAGCAGACAAAAGAAAAATGCCCTCCAGGTTGCAGGGAGTTGATTCTCCCCTTGCAGCAATGAGCTCGGCACCTTCCAAATAGTAGGGTTTTTGATTTTTTTTTTTTAGGGTGTTTTCTTTTTTGAAACAAATGTTGCAGCCAGGTAGTTGTTTCTCTTCTTGTGGGATTTGAGTTCCCAACACAAGTCCTGACTTGTGTGCCGAGTGAGTGGGCTGGTCCCATCAGTTCAGGTGGCTCTGTTCCCGCTTCCTTGGGTTTTATTTGCTTTGTCTTCACCTCCAATACTTTGGTACTTCCTGTTGAAAGTGAAAAAAAAAAAAAAAAAAATTTGATGCCACAGAAGCCACGTGCATTAACCCTTTTTTGGAGAGGAACCCATTTTAGAGGTGGAATATAAAGCTACATTTTTTTCCCACCAGCTCAAAAGCCATCATGTTTGAAAAATTACACGGGATTTAAAAATTATTAAAAAAAAAAACCCTGGGCTGGTTTTCATCAGAGCACTTTAGTGTGCTGAACTGGCAGGCGACATTTGAAGGTTCAGCTGAGCCAGGTGGGACAACCCTGCAGCAGTTCCAGTTGCCACTAGCTCTGCTTTCTGCAATAATTAAAAAGACTTTTCCAATTATTAGCTAATGGCTTCCGTGGTATTTCTTGTAACATTTCCCAACCGTATGATGATTTTTTCTTTTTATTTTCCTGTGTGAAGATGCACGTTGCCTTGGTGGGCTAGAAGGAAGAGGTGCCTCAGCAAAACGGCGAGTGTTGGAAACTGCCTGGGTCGTTGCTCTGAAAATGAGCCGGGCTTTTTGCAAGGTTGTGCATCTTCTCTAAACGCATTTGAATGACCTTTTATTTTTTTTTTGTTCTAGCAGCTGTTAGAAGGTACTGGTCTCATTTCCCCAAGTACCTTTGCAGTGTTCCCATCAGTGTTGGATATCCTGCTGCCTGTGTCCTACCCTTGCCATTGTCCGTCAGTCTCTGTTCCTCCCATCTTCCTTTTTATTTTTATTTTTTTTTTTAGATGCAGACATAATGCTGTGAACTGAAATAAATTATTTATACAATGAAAGGGCCTGATAAAAAACAAAACAAAACCAAATAAGTCGTGTTCTGCTTATTTCTCAATATTGATGCTGTGTTTTAGAGTTGGTTCTTGTTGCATGTTATGAAGGAGGTTGCTCCTCCCTTTCCAGGGAGAGGAGACATGGGCATGGAGGTGGAGAAGGGTCCTGCTCAGGATCACTCTACACCCAGCAGCACCATGTGTATAATAATAATAAGGAAGAATTTTTTTATGCTGAGGGCGATGAAACACTGGCCCAGGTTCCTCATAGAAGTGGTAGAAGCCACATCCCTGGAAACATTCCAGCTGCGGTTGGACCAGGCTCTGAGCAACCTGCTCTAGTTGCAAAATGTCCCTGCTCGTTGCAGGGGGGTTGGTCAGAATGACCCTTCAAAGTCCCTTCCAACCCAAACCAGTCTATGATTCTGTGATTTTATGTCCCTCTAGGACGTGGGGAACATTGGTAATTTTGTGGTTGATGAAATCTGAGCTCTTTTGCAGGTCAATTTCTCTGCATCTCTGCTGCTGTCCGTGAAATGGAAGAATGCTGCTTGGCATGAGTGTTTTCTTCCCTCACCTCTTTTTATTTTAAGTCTACGTGAAGGAGACTGTTACCCTGTGTGCAGTACTTGGAGGAGGGGTAGAGAAGTTTTGGGTTTACCTGTTACAGCTTTTTTAAACATGTGGCCTCAGGCAAGTGGTTGGAGTGGCAGGGAGCCAGGTCTGCAGGGGTTAAAACACCAGGCAGGCAGTTGAGAGCAGGATGCTGCTGGAGGCTGCTCCTGCTCCTGGGTGGCTGCTGACACAAGGAAATGCAGGGTGACATTTTCGGATAGGAGGAGAGCAGGAGCTGGGTGGTAAATTACTTTTTCTTTCTTTTTAAAATGCTGCAATTGCAGCCCTAGAGGAAATGAGCCCAGTTCATGCAAGCACTGTTTGGCAAGGCTTGTGAGCTCCTACCCCACTCCAGGTTTGGTTCCTCTCTGCTTTCCAGGGTGCACAGCACCCAGGTGAGAGGATGTGCTGTCTGCTTCACTGGATGGGGGCTGTGGGGCCCTAAAGGGCTGCAGGACCTTGAAATGGCTTGTCCAGTGATGCAGTTACTGAGCTTCTGTCAAGGCAGTCAGTGCACACCCAGAAATCACTTGGAGCTGAGCTGTACTCTGTGGCATTCAATGGTTGAGTTGCTGAGTGCCCAGCTGCCTTGTGACTTGGTGGATAGCCTCTGAAAGGTACAGTTTCTTGTGGGTGCTTTCTTCATACAGAGCATCACTGATGGGTTCCTGTCTCTGCCACATGGGCACCATGGTGGGCAACGTGGTCCACTCCAGCATTCCTGAAGATGCTTCTGACCATCGCTTCCCTTTGCACCTCTGGCCCCATTTTCCAGGCATCATGCTTCTCCTGTCCTGTTTAATGGATCTGAAAGCCCTGGAGTGTATGCTGCACTGCCTGTAGCATCCTTAGTGTAAAGGGGCTTGTCCTCACTGATCCTGGTGGGAGCCAATTTATAGGGGGGTTTCCTGCTGGCATGGAGTCATGCACATTGGTGTTGTGTCCCTGCATGGGCTTATCTGTGCCCCAGGAAGCCCAGACTTGAGTTTCTTGGGCACACAGGGAAATTTGCTGTGTGCTGCATGGAGCTGTGTTAGGCTTTCCACCTCCTGGTATAATGGAGGCAACCATCCCTGTCCCTGTGATGGAAGAAGAGAAACAACCCAGAGGGTTTGGGCTGTAGGTTTTGAGAGGCTGTGATTTGGTGTGAGTGCAACTGGATGAAGGGTCTAGAGCACAAGTCGTGTGAGGAGTAGCTGAGGGACCTGGGGTTGTTTAGCCTGGAGAAAAGGGGCCTTCTGAGACCTTCTGACTCTTGACAACTCCCTGAAAGTAGGTTGGAGCCAGGTGGGGGTTGGTCTTTTCTCCCAAGGAACAAGCAACAGGACAAGAGGAAATGAGGTTGAAGTTGGACAAGAGGAAAAATGTCTTCCCTGATAGGATTGTTGTCAAAGCCCATCCCAGGCTGCCCAGGACAGTGGTGGAGTTCCCATCCCTGGAAGAATTGAAAAGCCATATAGATGTGGTGCTAAGGGACATGGTTTAGTGGTGACCTGGCAGTGCTGGGTTAACAGTTGGACTTACTCTTGACAGTCTCTTACAACCAAAAGGATTCCATGATTCTCTCTGCCCCCCAGCCCTGTGACTGGAGGGGGCCAAGCTGGAACGTCTCACTTTATTTTACTGCCAAAGCCACTGGCTTGCAGGAAGGGGTGGGAGGGGGTTGTGACTTTTTGCAAGCAAAGCTCCTTGTGCTCTGAGCCACAAGGAGGAACATCCTCCAAGCCACCCAGCCTTTTCTCCTGGCCAGTGAGTGCTTTTGTCAGCAGGGGTTTTTGCGTGTTTAGGCCAGTTGTCATGAAAACATTGCACAAGGAGCTCGCTGACCTTGCAGTGCCCCGAAGCAGCATGCTGGCTGTGATTTATGTTGCCGTTCCATCTTCCCGAGCAGGCAGCTTAGCAAAACAGTGAGTGATGCTAGAGCTGTGGTCTCCAGTCTGATGTTTGGGGACCCTTATGGCATGTGGACCCCAGGCCAGGAAAAAGAGCAGTGAGGAAGCGGTTGGGCTATCAGATGCATCATATCTACTCTGCCCTGGTGAGGTTGCATCTGGAGTCTTGTGTCCAGTTCTGGGCTCCCTGGTTCAAGAAGGACTTGAGGGAACTAACTATTGGAGAGGATACAGCAAAGGGCTATCTATGAAGGTGATTAGGGGACTAGAGTATCTGTTATGAGGAAAGGCTGAGTGTTTTAGGTCTTTTTAGTCTGGAGAAGACTGAGTGGGGATCTTATCAATGCTTATAAATACTCTGGAGGATGGGACCAGTCTTTTTCCAGTGGTGACCAGTGACAGGACAAGAGGTAACTGACCCAAAATTTGTACTTAGGAAGTTCCATCTAAACATGAAGAGGAACTTCCTTACTTTAAGGGTGGCAGAACATTGTAATGGGATGTCCAAAGAGGTAGTAGAGTCTGCATCTCTGGAGACATTAAAATCCCACCTGGACACAATCCTGGGCAACCTGCTCTAGGTGAAGCTGCTTTGGCAGGTGATTTGGACTGCATGATTTCCAGAGGTCCCTTCCAACCTCTATCATTCTGTGATTCTGTGAGCTTCACATGCATGTGCTTGGAGTAGATGAGAAGGACCTGAAGGCTTTCAAGTGGCAGAAAAAGCAAGAGACTGGACCAGAGCTGGAGTCCACCTAGGAGCAACAGGAGAAAGGGTCAGGACAGGAATAAACAGAGATGAGCAACCAGTGTGTCCCCCCACCACTTCTCTGCAGATCCCTGACATAACCGCTCTGAAGGCCACCAAAGGGGGAGGCTGCTGGGCAATCTCCACTTGCTCTCATGGACACGTGTGCTTCTGCTTCAAACACTCCTCCAACAGTTTAGCAAGTCCCACATTTTCATGCACATGACTTCAAGATGTCTTCTTCACCCCAAGAGGTCTGCAGTGCCTCTTCTGCAGTTTCTCCCTCTGCCTTGCCTCTTGGTGTCTCAGCTACACGTGTCCTTCTCCCTCTCTTTACCCGGTTTGCCTTGTTAAGCCAAATCCCTCTGCTTTATTTCAAATGGGATTTGCCTCCCAAGCAAGTCTCTTTAAAAGGATCATCCTGGTTAATGTAATTCGTAGGGTGCTGAATCCTTGAAGCGTGGTATAATGCGAAGACAGCTCTTGCTTTGCACAGCGTAAGGTACTTCTGGTCAAAGTTTGGGTGAGGTGAGGACAACTCTCTTTAAAATGGACTAGAAACCATTACCAAAAAAAAAAAAAAATCCCATGCTGATTCAAACTTGGACCCTCTTTGCTTTGTTTTCTTTCAGTCAGCTCCATCCTAGAGCTTCTTCAATGTGTATGACACCAAATCACATGCACTTTTTGTCTGAGCAGTAGAAGTCCACTGCTGTGAGTCAGGTCTGCAGGAGAACAGGCACTTCATACACAGTTCATGAAAAAAAAAAAAAAAAAAAAAAAATTAGTGCTTACCTAGTAGAGGAAAGTTGAGGCATTTCAGCACAAGCATGTTTGAATTGAGGATAGACCATGGTGACGAAGGGCTATGGAGAAAACCCAGCCTGGGAGTATTTGCTCTAATAGACCATTCTGTTTATTTCAGCTTAGCTTGTGTTTGCTTCCCTCAGATATTTAAGTGAGATTTAAAGGAGGAAATCTTACCCCCCAAAAAATAATTAAAAAAAAGCGCAACTCTCCGGCAGCTACATTTAAATACTGGTATAAGGTGAGTTATGAAGTCCATAAATCCCTCAGGTGCCCATGCTGAAGCTATACCCAGCTGACAGATGACCAGAAATAATCGCATGTGCCTAACGACCTCCTCGTCCTCCTCCCCTGACAGCCTTGACTAATGGTATCTTTATGGCTTGGAAAAATGCTGCAGCATGGGGGGAAGTTTGGGAGAAGTGCTGCTGCTGAGCCTGAGGCTGCAGGGCACTGGGAGAGAGGGACAGCAGCTTGTTTGCAGGCACTGGGGAATGGGAAGCAGAGATGGTCTCACCCAGCTATTCACCAACCCACAGATTATATTATCATCATTATTATTATTATTTATTACTTTGGCCAAATGGTACCCACATTGTGCAGCTGGGGAAGGCCAATTGTATCCTGGGCTGCACCCAGAGCAACATAGGCAGCAGATCTGTTGAGGTGCTTCAACCCCTCTGCTCTGCTTTGGTGAGATCCTGCCCTGCAGTGCTGGGTCCAGCTCTGGAGTCCTCAGCACAGGAGACATGTATCTGTTGGACTGGGTCCAGAGGAGGCCACAGAAATGATGTGAGGGCTGGAACCCCTCTGCTGTGAGGCCAGGCTGAGAGATCTGGGGTTGTTCAACCTGGAGAAGAGAAGTCTCTGGGGAGACCTTATTGTGGCCTTTCAGTACTTAAAGGGCCCTATCAGAAAGATGGGGACCTTCAATAAGATTGGACTAGATGACCTTTAAAGGTCCCTTCCAACCCAAACCATTTTATGCTTCCATAGTATCAGCTTACAAATTTCCTTGTGAACCCCTGGTGCTGGGGCTGGAGCATTCCTTAAAGTTGATATCGGGGGGAGACAGGCACACCCAAAGCTCTTGACTCCACCTGGTATTGCTTTCAAGTCTGATGGAAAGAGAGAAGGACATCAAGTTTGGTCTCAATGCAGTTTTTCAGTCTCTGCCACTGGCTTCTGCCTAACCCTGGTCATGTCACTTTAGGTGTCCTCAGGCTTCTTTTCCATGTGTTTAAAAGAAGGCTGCCAGCAGTTTTCTTACACCTAAGGCTAAAAAAAGAATTTGTTGTTATTGTGATGCTTGGATCCCCCCCACCCTTAAGATGCTAAACCTGCATGATTGTCCCTTAAAGGGTGGGGAAAGGGATTGAACGGTGCTGGAGTGGGAAGAGATTGCTACAGGTCCAGGTACTCCTGCTTGCACTGTGAGAAGAGCTACATCAGGTCTGAGTGTCTTTGTTTAGCATCCAGCAGCTCCACGTCACACTGACTTTATTTTACAAGCTGTGGCTCTCTGAAACCTTCCTGTTGTATTCTTCATGTTATGGTTGCAAGAATGAAGTTAACTGATTTTTTCAACCCTTCCAACCACAGGTATGGACCTGTTGGCTCCTCTGCAGCTACAGGGTTGGTAACAAAGTCCTGCAGGCAGAGGAGATGGCACAGAGGCTCCCATCACTGTGCCAGCATCCTGAGCCAGCTCAGGACCCTGCAGATCCACCCACACAGAGGTGAAGGACCATCGTGGTAATGGGAAACAGGAACACAGGGCAATTGTGCTGGTTAATGTTTAAACAGCTCTTGGAAACTCCCCTCCCTGGCCGATTGCACTTTCTAACAAGGGGGCCTTTTCACCTCTTTGGCAATTTCCCTGTCCTTTGACTTCTGCTGCCTGTTTAAAATGCCCGAAAGCAGGAGGGGGAATGGCAATGCTGCAGCTTTGCAACATTTTCTTGACCACTGTATCCTCCAGGATGGACCACGCTTGTTCCCAACTGGCCTTAGAAAGCACCTGGTTATTTAGAAGGATGGATCTTTCAAAAAGACCAGTTGGTGCCAAGATGATAAGTAGGTTGTAGGGGGGAAAAACACACCATAAATTAGAATCCACCACCCATACACCATTCTTGAAGTGTGTGCTTGGTTGTTCCCCTTCCAACCTAGCTAGTGTCAGCCACATCTCCAGAAGAAATGGCCTTTAGCCTTCCCCATGCAACTGCAGAGGTCTTTGTCCCCCAGGCATGGCCAAGGAACAACATCTTGTGGTCTCGGAGAGGTAGGGCAACCTTGCTGATGTCTCCTCACAAACCTCAGCCCAGGCCTGAGACCTGATGCATTTCTTCTGAGATTTCCAGTAGGCACGGAGCATCTCAGACTGGGAATGGGGTGAGGATGTTTTAAAATCATCCTCTGCCAGTTTTTCCTACAGCTTCTACTAGGTCAGGCTGGATGAGGCTTTGAGCAACATGATCTGATGGGAGGTGTCCCTGTCCATGTCAGGGGGTTTGGAACTAGATGATCTTTAAGGCCCCTTCCAGCCCAAACCAGTCTTTGATTCTATGACTGATTCTATGATCTGGCACCAAAGACAGCAATCTTCCCATCAAGCTCTACCACTCCTAAGGTGCTGCCTTTCTTCATCTTTTCATCATAAGGGTGTTATGCAAAGAGTCTCACAATGATTTATCCTTCAGCAGCTAAAAAAGCTCATGCAGGACAAATAACCCACCTGGGGTCCCCCTCCTTCCCCTGCCGAACCCCCTGTAGAACTCGATGAGAGCAAAGCAGGTGATGGTGGGAGGGGGTAAAACTCTCTATTAAACCTCAGAAATTCTTTTCAGCCTGGCTGCTCTGTGTCCTTGGTAACCGCGGGGGTGTCATGGGTGAAACCCAAAGCACGATAGCAGGCGAGGAAGTCCTGGTGTGACCATGTGTTTGAAGAGAACAGTGGAGCATGA
This sequence comes from Megaceryle torquata, assembly GCA_024611175.1. NCBI lineage: Eukaryota > Metazoa > Chordata > Aves > Coraciiformes > Cerylidae > Megaceryle > Megaceryle torquata. Next base: position 89,334 of record JANIJG010001596.1, on the reverse strand, counting down.
AGAGGCCATAAACCTGTTGGGAGATCACTGAAGAGGCTGGTTTGGGAAAAGCAAGCTCTGCCCGAGTTTTATCACCATGGCCTTGAGGGTTTATAACCTCAGAGGATGCTCTGACCTGAGCAGAGCCTGTAGTGGCTCATTTTAGGCTAAAAAATGGCTTAGCTCTGGATGAGGGGCAGCCCAGAAGAGAGCTCGTGGTCCATGAGCAATGTCCTCATCCCTCTCTCCTCCTCACACCATCCTTGCTGAAGGGCTGGAGCCCAGGTGCCTCCTAAGGCAACAACTGCTGCTCCTCACCCTATTTATGGGTTGCTAACATCAAGGCTTGATGTTTATCATGCAGTTGCCCATGGGAGACTTGGGTGCCCTGTGCTGCTTTATTTTTAGCTAGAAAACAAAGACAGTGATGCAGAAAGATGGGAGGGAGAAGGGGGGCTGTGTCTGCTGAGACCACAGCAGTGTTCAAGTTCCTGATCTGTGATTACTTGCAGCTAAGTCCTGGGTATGTTTATATACATATATAACATTATACATATATATGTTCATATCCAATCCATGTTCTGCTTTTTACATATAGAGCTACTTGCACACAGGGAGACTATACTGCAAATGTTCCATTAGCTTTTGTGTCATCAAGACCTCATTTTTCTCAGGGTTTCAGCCTCAGCGGGCTGATGGTGGTTGATGCACCTGAGGGATAGGACCAGCCAGAGGGACCTGGACAAGTTTGAGAAGTGGGGCCATGTGAACCTCCTGAGGTTCAACAAAGCCAAGTGCAAGGTCCTGTACCTGGGTTGGGGCAACTCCTGGTTTCAGCACAGGCTGGTGATGAAGGGATAAAGAGCAGTCCTGAGGAGAAGGACTTGGGGGTTCTGGGAGGTGAGAAGCTACACACAAGCTGGCACCATGCATTCGCAGCCCAGAAGCCAATCACATCCTGGATGCATCCAAAGCAGCCTGGGCAGCAGGTCAAAGGAGGGGATTCTGCCCCTCTGCTCTGCTCTGCTCTGCTCTGGTGAGACCCCCCCTGCAGTGCTGGGTCCAGCTCTGGAGTCCTCAGCACAGGAGACACATACCTGTTGGATTGTGTCCAGAGGAGGCCACAGAAATGATGTGAGGGCTGGAACCCCTCTGCTGTGAGGCCAGGCTGAGACATTTGGGGCTCATCTGTCTGGAGAATTCTCTGGGGAGACCTTATTGCAGCCTTTCAGTTGTTAAAGGGGCCTGTCAGAAAGAAGGGGACAGAATTTTTAGCAGGGCCTGTTGCAACAGGACAAGAGTCGGTGGGTTTAAACTATAAGAGGGAGATATAGACTAGAGAGAAGGAAGAAAAATTTTACAGTGGGTGTGGTGAGACCCTGGCCCAAGGTTTCCCAGAGAGGTGGTTGATGCACCATCCCTGGCAACATTCCAGCTGATGTTGGATAGGGCTCTGAGCAACCTGATCTAGTTGCAGATGTCCCTGCTCAGTCAGAGGGGGTTGGATTAGATGACATTGAAAAGTACCTTTCAACACAAGCCAGTCCATGATTCTATGATTCAAATAATTATTTGTTCTCTGCCAACTCATGGGAGTGAGTGCTGGTGTGGGGCTCACCAACTCTGATCCCTTCAAGAAGCCTTCTTACCAAGTGGCTGAGCTCTCCCTGTCCCTCTTAAATAGAATATTTCTTCTGCTGTTTGGGAGCCTGTTAGTTTCCAGCCCCCAACTTTTCCCAAGCACTTTGTGCCCAGTGGGCCCTATGCCACAGTTATCCCTCAACTCAAGCAGCTCTCCTCCCTGTTGGGTGTTTATGTGTTTACAGGGGCAATCACAGCTCTCTGACACTGTCCTGTGAAACAAAGAACCTCTCCATGTCTACACTAATCTGGGTCCTATTTCTGCTCTGAAACCAGGGATCATGGTAGGGGGAAATTCAAAGAGGTAAGAAATCCAGAGTATCCTCCAGACACATACTGAGGCTACATCAGAAGGTCAGAGGTGGCAGACATGTTTTTGATGGCATGGTCAGGATAAGGTGGTTTTTTTGAGGAACCTGTTTACCTGGGCAGATAGGGATAGACTCAAATTTCCACTAAACCCTGAAGTGAGAGTGTTGCCTACAGAGTGAGCAAAAAGATGGCCATCCAGACCCTGTCATTGCCTGCTCCTGGGCAAACTCGACCTTGTGAGGTCATGTGTTGGTGATCAATAAACCAGGGTGCAAAACATTGGCATCTGTAAGGGAGCTACTTGGAAACCATCCAGTGCTCCTGCTCCCTCACCATCCAAAACTGAGAATTCATCAAAAATGAGCCATTTCATGGAAATGCTGATGGCAAAATGCCACTGCTGGGGTGAAAAAGAAGCAAGCCACAAGCCGCAGTGACCTTGAGCAGTTGGATAATGCTGAAACAACACTTCTGGAATGGATCAAGTTTGCTTTGAGATGGCTCTTTACTGGAAATTTTTTAAGGCATGTTCTGTTATTAAATGTATATAATGAAATTTACCTTGAAATATGAGCCTGTGCTCCTCAGCACTACTTCTCCCCAACCTCAGCATCCTCCCAGGGGGGTGATGTTCCCCAAAAGCTTCCCACCATGACACACATGGGTCCTCTGGCCTCACTGAGAGGTCCTCCCATCTCCTTTATCCTGTGGCTTTTTTTTTCTAGCTGGATATCCATGAGTGTCTGGCATCAGTAGGGCAGAAATCTCAGGAAACTCACAGAAGTAGAAATGGTAGAAGAAGAAATGCTAATTCTTTTCCCCCTACTCCCAACCTCCCACCCCAGTAGAGCTTCTTTTATCATGAAATATGTAGAAAATTGTTGGGTTTGTGATGATCTGAACTCCTTCAGTCAAGACTCAGCTTGCAAAGAATGTGAATAATTTGTGTGTAGATCATCACGAGAGGGAGAGCGTGAAGAAAAATGAGTTTGTTTTTCATTCTCCTCAATGTCTTTCATTCCCATTGGTGTTGATCCCGAGGCTTTACCCTACCCAGAATAGTTATTCCTGATTACCCCGTTGGATTATTTACATGGGGACCTTTCTCTAACTCTGCAAGCAGAGCTCTCCTTGCTTTAATGCCATCCACTGTGGATGCAATTGCTAAACAGGAGGAAGAAAAAGACTTGTCTCCCCAAATTCACCCTAAACATGTATTCTTCTGCATCCTCACATTTTCTGGACTAGCTTTTCTCTGTAGGCAGGTCCCCGGGAACAACACAGAAATTCAGCTTAGAGTTCCATCTCCAGCTTTGAAAATGAAGTGACTCACTCGCAATAAACCTCGTTGTGCTGGCATAAGTCAGAAGCCCTGACACTTCTTTTTTTTTTTTTTTTTGAGAAGCCCTAGCAAGGGCAAAGATAAAGCTTGTGGAAAAGTATCACAGCAGAAGAACAGTTTCAATAAACAGATTTAATATAGGAAGTGTCAGGAGATTTTTGACTACAGGGAAAATGCCTGGGAACCTTGCAGTGTGTGGTGTGACTTTGAAAGGCAGATTCAGTTCTCGGTTCTGTACAACATCCTGCAATGCTCAAATGGGACCAAGGCATAAAAATAATTGAAGCTCTACAACTCAGCTACTCTTAGCAGCAAGGGGAAATGTTGAAATGGATGGGGAAGGTGTTTGGAAGTAGGAAACAGCAAATCCGATGCGTCTCACCTCTTGATGTGAGCTCCCAGGACGTTGCTAAGAGCAGATCATGCGAAGCCTAGTCTTGCTGGCAAACATAGCTGAAGGCAAGGAGGACCATCAGTGGTTAGAGCTGAAAAGGAAAATCTGCTTAAAAAGATGTCCTTTTTGGTGGGAGGAATATTGGCAGCTTCAAGTCTGATTCAAAAAATAATAGAGGGGAATTTCTAAAAAGCATTTTTGGTTTGGTTTGTCTGTTTGTTTGTTTGTTTTGTGGGGTTTTTTTTGTTCTTTTTTTCCTCTCTCTATCACAAAAGAGACTGATCTATTTCAAAGCAAGGAGAGATTAAGCCTAAACCTGAATTTCTTACTCTGTCCCTGTGTTGCTTTTTTTCTTTGCCTTTCTTGACTTTGCTGTTGATCAGATCACTCAGAAAAACAAACTGACCCACATGGAGATTTTCTTTGTCTCCTCCCCATCCTCAATGCCTGCCATTAGCAGAGGTGGGGATAGGATAGGAGGGAGGTTGGTTTACTGTCTCTGATTGAAACCTCCTGTTTAGCCAGACCCCTTGTTAATGGCAAAAAGGGTTATGTCTTGACCCAGCGAAATAGGACAGAGAGGGAGCTTTGCAAAGATGGTGCCTGGCTAGATTGATCTAATTACTTGGTGCAGTTATGAGCTAAAATGAGTGGAAAGTGGCATTCTGATTAAAAAAAAAGACACTACTTGAGGGTAGATTTAGACTAGATCTAAGGAAGACATTTTTGACACTGAGGGTGGTGAGACTCTGGCCCAGGTTGCCCAGGGAGGTGGTAGATGCCCCATCCATGGAAACATTCCAGCGAGGCTAGAGGGGACTATGAGCAACATGCTCCAGTTGCAGATGTCCATGCTCACTGCATGGGGGTTGGACTAGATGCCATTTAAATGTTCTTTCCAACCCAAAACATTCTGTAATTCTATGTTACTTTGTCAAAATTGGGGTAGCTTCACACATGCACAGGTGGACGCCTCTTCCCTCCTTTGTGTGCTGCTGGTGCAAGTACATGCAGATGGGAGCAGAGTCCTGCTGTGGCTTGGCCATTCTGGGTGGCTGGTGACAGTGAGGAGGCTTCCCCAGGGATATTCCAAGCATAGAGCAGAGCCTGCAGTGGTGCATGGCTTACAGCAACCACCGCAGGGCTCTTTCCTCTTGACTTCAGCCCTTGGTTGGGCAAGCTGGCACAGGGTGTCTGACAGCACAGGACTGTGCGTGATGGGCATGGACAGCATGCCTGTGAATAACTTGCCTTTAATTGCTATTAATTACTTAATCGTACTCTCCATGGCAGTGCTTAAGACAACTGCATTAATTGCTCGCAAACAAGCTCTGGACGTGTACAAGGTCTAACAGAGACAGGAAGTCGTTTAAATCCCATCCCCTGCAGGTTTGGCCCCTAGTCATCCTCCTTTCAACCTGCCACAGAAGACAGTTTCTGGTGATTTGCTTCAGGGTTTCTTAGTTTCCCAGATGATTTTCAGGCTGACCTGATGGCCCCAAGATCTTGCTTTGAGCTCCTCTCACCTCCTTGGGAACTATCAAGACATGAAAGATCATTTCCAGCAGCTCGAAAGGGATATCTCAATCTCTGGCTCTTGAGGCCAGAAAGGACAGGGGAGTCCCTTCCCTGGTCCTTCTTTTTTGGCTCAGCTGAGGTATGGCTTTCACAGTCATCAGGAGAAATGGGAGGCAAGAAGAGGGAATTAAAGCCCAGGATCCTTGAAGAGCCTTGACTGGGCTGCAGCAAAGACCTGAAGCCAGCCTGGATGCACCAAATTCTGCAAGGCAAGAACAGAGTGAAAAAATTAATTTTTAAGCCTAGACTGCTCAGGCTAGGCCTAACGTCTTTGAGGGAAAGCAACAATCTTAACCGTGGAAGAATGACAAAGAAATCAACTCACAAAACAGAACACTGGCAGAATCTCAAATTGACACCAGCTCCAGGCAACAAAATCAATCACAATCACATTTTCCAGGCCATGCTTGTTGTCAGACACAAGCTTAGTGTAGGGTGGGAGGAGGAGGAAAAAAATGCAAACTTAAATTTTTATGGGTGAAACCAAGAAAACCAGGGTTACAGCATCAAGAACCACATCACCCAAAACATAGGAGAACCATGCGGTGACTGTTCCCAGATTGGGACAGGAGAAAGATAGAGAGAGAGCAACACAGCTTGGGCAAGCTTATTGGTCCAGTCCCCAAGGGATTTTATTCCAATAGAGCCTTTTTGTCATTCCTGAAATGGCCGTGCCACACATTGTAGGTGTGTTTACAACCCCTCAGCTGGTGTCTCCCTGCTGCTGGAGGCTAACTGTGCCAGCGGACTGGAAAACACGCTGCTTCCCAGTGCTGAGAAGCCTCCAGCCCCTCTGTCATCCACCGACAATCCCCTTTCTCCACCCTTGACCAGCAACAGGACAGCCAGGAGGAGCTGGGAGGTGTTTCACCTCATCAGCATCCAAAATAGAGACATGTTTGAATCAGTTTGTTGATTCTTGTATCCCACCCTCCTGCCCAAAAGAATAGCTGTATTAAAACAAAAGCAGAAATGCCCCAGAGTCTGGGAAACCTGAGACCTTTAGAGTCAGCCCTTCTGAGAAGATCCTCTCTCATCACCAGCTCTGGCGCAGGTAGAGAGGAGTGGATCTGTCATGGGGGGGTGAGCAAGGGTGCGGGTGCACACGTGTGTGTGTGTGTGTGTGTGTGTGTGTGTGTGTGTGTGTGTATCACACCTATTTCACAACCCATTTGCAGACACAACTCTCAGCTGACAGTGTTCTCATAACATTGACTCAATCATCCACAATTATAAACAAAGCTAACAAAAGATTCCTTCCTAGGAAAGAAAAATGGCTGGGGAGGGGGTTTTCCTGAGCCTACATTGTCTCCAAGAGCATGTCAGGCAGTAATTAATCACTTCAGGGTATTTGCTGATATGTAATTACGTGTGGTGAAAGGCCTGGGAATGCAGCTTGCTATCAATCATCACTATGTATCAGTCAGGCAAGCTGGGTCATCTCCTAACCTGGCTGCCAGTTATCTCAAATGTTAATGTTTCAGGTAAAATCTAAACCCCCAGATTCAATTCCCAGCATTTCAAGTGGTTAATGTCACATTCCTGTCTCAGACACCTCCATCAAGATTCTCTCCTGCCCAGCATCACAGGGGATGGATTCACAGAGCAGAGTTGAGAATCACACTTGGTAAAATGCAATGTCTTTCTGGGCAGTGTTTTTTTTGGGGGGTGTTTTCTCTCTGGGTTGTGCAGACATTTTCTGGCAGCCACACCCTTGTCCACAAAGATTTTACACGGCCTCACAGAATCCATTGCATGCTGCACAGCTTTTTGCAGGACTCTGTTATGAATGACACCATGATTGCCACTCCTGGTAATTTTCTCAGGAGCTTTGTGGTATTTAGTGGTGTAGCAAAAACTCTGCATCCTGGGGTAACTTTCACATGAAGGATCCCCACCTTCCCTTGCAGATGTCAGAAAGAAAGGGGAACTTGCAGCCTTCAGGGTTAGACATCAGATGGAAAGAAGCCAGTGCTTAGCACTGAACAAAACAACCCTAAAAAGTAACTAATGAGTTTTATGTCACTTTCAGTATTTTGCAATGTCCTGACACATTATTTATTTATTTTTAATTAAATCTGAGGACTTAAAGGAGCCCCTTCTGCATATTCTTGGTGTAGCCACAGCCCTCTTTTCCAGAAAAATCACCTTCCTAGCTTTCTTGCAAGCCATGGTACAGTCCTTCCTCTGAACCCATGTGTGGAGAGGCAGAGGCTCAACACTTCACCAGTGCCTGGCTGCACAACAAACCACTCTCTCTCATCCCTGGTCCCTGGCAAGTCCCTGGCACGGCATGTACTTGGGGATTTGGCTATCCTGCTAGGTAACACAGGAGATTTTAACTCTCTCTGGGAGGCTTTAGCTCATTTAACACTGCCCACTGGAAGTGGTTTTGTTCCTTTTACCAATCATTTATGCAGAAGTTGCATGCAAAAGCCTTCCTTATGAGGAAGGCTAGGGAAGTCATCTGGAGAAAATAGGATGACTGCAGTGATCAAGCCCCAGAAGGCTGAAGTTTTTCACCCACGGGTCAAGCAACAAACCACTGGCAGAGCTGGAGATAAAATCCTGCTTGCCCAAAGGTTTGATCTTGTCTCTGTTCTCAAGCACCCTGCTTTCAAATGCAAAGAGATGCACCCCAAGACTGTCAGAAGTGTGGCTGTTTCAACCTGCCCACTCGGGTAGGGTGGGAAAAGGATCATGCCCAGGTGAGAGCTGGCAACACACATTGATTAGTACGACTGGACTTCTCAGCAGTTTGGGATATTCTCCAACACTCTGTTGTCTGAATTGCTTTGACAGGCAATTCTCTTGATTTGTTGTGATCCCTGTGTTCAGCATCCCCCTTGCTTGCTTAGATTCTGCACAGATGCTGGAAAGGGAAAGAAAAGACCTGAAAAGACCAATAAAATGAAGTTTACTGTCTTGGTGACAAGGGGATGGCTTCTCTCTAAGCCCATCTTACATGCCAGCCACAGCAAGGTCCAGCACAACATCTTCCCAGCTTCAAGGAGGGAGACAGACAGACGTGTTTTTGAGGTAGGCTGGACAGGAGGACCAGCTTGCTCCCAGGGCAGGGGCAGACTCTGCTGGTGCTCTCCCTAGCCCACGGAGCACTAGCGCAAAGACAGAGCATCCTCCCCGGAGATCCGTATCACAAACCAGCCACCTGGCCTTTGCCCACTCGGGGCAGAGAAAATGTAGGGCTGGATGCCAGCATGGATGTATACAGCTGAGGGATGCCATTGATCTCACCTGGAGTGGCCCAGGGAAAGAGAAAGGCCTTCCCGGTAGCCTGCACTCACCCCCACCCCCTTAGGAATTCCAGCTATGCAGGGACCAGAGGTCACTGCAATCAGGCACAGCGAAGGGCGACTGTAAAAAGGAAAGATAAACCAAATAAATCAGCCTGTGGGAAGAGGAGGAGGGCACAAGTGCACAGAGCTGCTGGAGGATGGTACAAGGCAGCCCCTCCACCCTTCAGGCAGAAGGATTGCGGGGGCAACTTGGGCCACAGAGCAGCCCGGAGATGTGGGATGAGGAGCACAGGCAGCATCTGCAGAGAGGTGCTGGGGAGACCTGGCAGCCTGGTAAGGGTAAAGGGAGCAAGAATTGCCCACGAGCTGAGGGGGAGAGGTCTTAAAAAATAAGAAAACAACAGCAGCAGTGGACTAGGTACAAATAGAGAAATCCCTCAGAATGCTCAGTTTCATTGCATTTTCTTTTTTATTATCCCCATAATGGGAGGTGGCAGCCTGTATTCACTGCTGAAGCATGAAAACACAACATTCTCCTTGGAGGAAGTTACAAATGGCCATGAAGTATTTTAAAACCTGTCTTTTTTTGCCTTTTTTTTTTTTTTTTTCCCTGCTTAGACAGGAGACCTCCCTTAGGCTCAAGCCTCCATGGTGCAAACATTCATTCCTATGGCTCCAGCTCTGTGCATCAGACTACAAAGCAGGAGCTTAGAGGGGATATCTTGGACATCTTGGAGACTTAGCTGGTGACCTGTTGCTTTTTTCTTGAGCCCTGCAGGTGAGAACAGGTATCCAGGCACATGTTTTTTTGGGACATAAGTTGTCAGGTAGCTATACTTGCTTATCCAGAGCACAGAATAAGCCCTTGGTGTGAAGATATCTGTGCTAGCCCACATTTGTTCTGTGTAAGCAGGAGAGTTATAATAAACCCACCCCAGATGTCCTGGATCTCATCCTGCCTGCTATGGCCAGAGCCAATGTACCCTGGAGGAGATGATACCAATATAATCCCAGCTTCCACTGAGAATGCAGCTCCAGTACAAACCGAGAAACAAACTGAGCCTGCCCATCTGTGGAGAAGCAGATGGGAAATGTGACCCTTGATGCCACCAGAAATGAATAGTGAACTCTGTAGTCTCGTGGCTTTTAGCTTGATTTCTTAAGATGCAAAGCTTGTGCAATGGGGACCTCGCATACCCCCAGCCAATCCGCCATCCAGGTCCTGAAAAACTTTTGAACCCTTTGGCCAGTGTCCCCCAGATTTGGTAAAAGAGCTGAAGTCTCACTTCCACAAAGCGCCTACGAGCCTTGCGAAAATAGGTGACTCGCTGGAGAATAAAGCAAAAACACTATAAATATCATGAGTGAGGGAAGGATTCATCACTCACTCAGCTCTTATTATACTCAGAGAAAGCTGTTACAAAAACCCTGCCACAAAGAAAGGCCCAAGCATGAATCACTCCTAGTGAGATATCAAAGAATCCAACCACAGTGGAGAAATCCAAGTGGACCCAGACAACCCTTGGTGCTTCTGCTCCAGACCACTTATTCATGCTCATTGTCTGGCCTGTGACCATGTGGTGGGCACCCTGTCCTTTTGGGAAAGGTCTCCTGGGGGCAGAGGGCCATCTGTTTTAAAAGAGATAACATCTCCCTTTGAAGATGCTGTCTACAAAGGGCTGCTTCTACACCTGAAAGACTGAAGTGTAGCAACTGCCTGATCCTGTCCACAGCCTCCAATGCACTCCCTAAAGGATCAAAAGGATCAGGGGAAATGTTTTTTAGGATGCATAAAATAGAAGAGGAATCAGCATCACAAGCCCATCTCTCTTCCTTCACGAACTCCCACTGTGTCTCAGCTTCTTTTTCCCCTCAGCTGGATTCAAGCAAGCAGGGGACAGGGACCTGCAGATGAGGATAACAACCACAAGTCCCAGCTGTGCCAGTGGCTTCAAGGAGAACAGCAGTTCTCTGTGCAAAGTCCATTCCCACAGGCCAAGCTTTGAAAAGCTTTTAAACAAAACACTCTGAATTCTGTGCTCTGGTCTAAAAGTTATAGTTTGAAAATGGTGGGGATGAAACCAGGTTCTCCACTATCCAGGATTATGGAGAGGGCTGGATACCGAGATAATGTAGATGTCTAAAATAATCTAAACAGCCTAGATAACCCCTAGTCTGAGGCATGGTGTGTCCATCCATCACTGAACTGGAGCCATGGAGCCTGCTATGACCTGACTCAAGGTTTCACATACCATAGCAGCAACTCTGCATTACTAATTCCAGGGTTGCTCTATATATGGTCAAGGTCTTTGAATCTGCCACAGAGCCATCTATGTATGGGAGGGTGATGGGGTCTGACAGTGTTAGCTTTTCTGCTGAAGCAGCTAAGTCCAACCTGAAGGCAGTGACAGCAAGCTTTTGTTGGGTAGGGTTGAAAAAGCTTTGCACACTGGCAGGGGTGCCAGGACAAAGGGTTGGTAGTGACCAAGTTGATAGTGGGTCACCAGCATTGTGCAAGACCATAGGGAAGTGTCTATAGCATTGCAAACTCTCCAGTGTCCGTACTCAAGAGAGTAACACCCACTGAGCCTATGGGACGCTGCTCTCCAAAATGTATGAGGTCACATGGGCTGTAGATGGAAGGGTCTTGATGAATTTGTTATACCCGATGAGCTGCAACTTGATCTAGTTGGAGATGTCCCTTCTCACTGCAGGGGATTGGACTAGAAGACCTTGAAAGGTCCCTTCCAACTCAAACCAGTTTATGATTCTATGCTTCTGTGATTCTTTGAGCTTACATCTTGGCAGGACAAACCTGCAGATGACAGGAAGCTTAGTGGCTTATTTTTCAATCTCTCCAGACATGCCTCAAGCTATGATGCCCAGTCTTTTGCTTGAGGTAGTAGTGCTAGTGAGGGCTTTTGTAAGTCTCCACTGTTTTTCAGCTCCTTATTTTCTTAACTGTTCACTCTCTTCCCCAAAGTCCCATGAGTGCCATAGCCAAGTCATCTCTAAAATATGAGCCCTCATTCACCAACAGGTCAAACTATTCCTCAGCATAATCTTGGTTAAAACCAAAGCCCTGTATCTCCCCTCCTTGGGAATTCCTGAGGGTGGGGAGCCCTAAAGGAGGCTAGGTCTACTGACACCACAGGGGTGATGGATTGAAAGAGTAAAATGTATCAGAAGCATCTTTGCTTGTTGTGGGCTCTTTGTTGCCTCTGAGAGGCATTTCTTGCAACAAAAGGAAAGGCACCCACAGGAGCCAGCAAACTCTGTCTCAGCCATCACTCCTTCCAAAACCAACAGTTCCCAGCATTAGAAGCTTATTCAATCACCTTGATGACATGCGGGTGTAAGCAGCTGCCAGGTTGGTGTTTTAGAGGCATTTTTACATTTCATCCTGCACCATTCTTCAGATGGAGTACTCAAGTCCTCAGAGCCTCTGTCTCTGAAACCCCTGGGAGATCCCAGCAGCCCTCCTCCACCAAGGATGGTGTGCCCTGGTACCCTGCACGACATGCACATTGCCTTGCTGCTTTGAGAGATGCTTGCCAGGCCACAGCACCTAGTTTCCTCTCCTAGATTAGTCATTCTTCCCAGATTTCCTTCTTTTGTATAGGGATTCCTTCTGTTTCCTGCTATAGGTTTCATTTTCTCTGCACTACAGGCACTTGGAAATATTTGTATTGCCAGAGAGACCAGCTCATCTGTTCAGCTATTTTTATTCCTCCCGCCATAGCATCTTAAAAATTGTTTTTCCAGAATAATCTCTGGAGGTCAGGAAGGGAAAGAAATTATCTCAGATATGGTGGAATGGATTGAAGGCAACTTCCTACACAACAAGACCTAATAATCATGCTGTAATCTTTAATATTGATACTGCAGTTGGAAGGAAGTTCAAATTAGGGACATGCTCATTAAGCAGTGCCTTCAAGCATCACATCAGATGTTCAGCTCAGGTCTGGGTACTGAAGGTGCCAGGCCATTGAGGGGATTGTGAGGGAGCTCAGTCCATTGCACTACTTGAGGACTAAAGGGATTTGGTTTCACTCCAGGACTATTAAGCCTCAACTGAGCATCCCTCCAGAATTGCTGTCAGTATGCCCAGGTCTGGCACCTAGAAATGTGGAAAGATCAAGCCTCTGCAAATATGGATTTGTTTGAAAAGGGATAATCAAAATGTTTCCAGGCTCAGCTCATTCTTCATGACTATGTTAGTATCTGGGGAGTCAGGTTCCCTCTTGCTGCTTCTTGAAGCCAGTATGGATGTGCTGTAGCAAACTCAGCCTTGCCCACCAGCATGGGATGTGTGAAGCATCCTTTGCAGGCAGCTGCCCTGCGTGCAGGCATGTGCCAACACTGGCCTAGAAATCATGGGCCTTGCTCTTCAGGAAATACTGCTCCAAGTCAGCAACCAGCTGCTTCTGACAAAGCTATGCAAAGGACACTAAACTTTTCCAGCTTCTTTTACTCTGGATTCTACCACCAGGATTGTAGTATCATAGAATTGTTCTATTTGGAAGACGGCTTTAAGATCATCAAGTCCAACTGTTAACCCAGCACCGCCAGGTCACCACTAAACCATGTCCCTCAGCACCACACTTACACAGCTTTGAAACCCCTGCAGGGATGGGGACTCCACCACTGTCCTAGGCAGCCTGGGCCAGGCCTTGACAACCCTTCTGGAAAATAATTTTTTCCTAATATCCAATCTAAAGTGGTCAGTGTAAGCTGGCATTCAGCTGGTCCCAGCAAGCCCCGATGCCTCAGCTCTGTCAGCCATCCTCCAGCTTGCACTTCACATCAGTGCCACAAGGATCAGCCTGCATCTGGTGGGTAATTCAACGGGGTGCAATTCTAAACTAGAGCATCCTTCTGAATTACCTCCTGAATTACTTCTGAAAGCTGTATTGAGTTGAAATGCAAAAATGCATTCTCTTCCTTACCTTAAACCACCCAAACCCCCATGTTTATTCCTGAGTGAGAGAATTCCTTTTAATTTTGGGAATGGCTGGACTTGATGATCTATGGTTGGGCTCCATGATTTTAAAGGTCTTTTCCAACATCAATGGTGCTATGATTCTATGAATAACACCTCTGGATCAGCTGCTCTGCAGACAAGACAGACTGGAAACAGGCAGAAAACTTGTGGAGTTTGTTTGGACCAGGATAGCATTTTCAGACTATCATCGATGCTATGTGGCATTTGAAGATCATTTGTGGGACACATCTGAAGGTCTGCATGTGCCTTAAACACCTCAATCCTTCAAAATGCTGCATTCTTCTTCATATTTGCCATTTCTGGGGCCTTTGAAAGGTGGAATATTCCAAAGCTTCTTTCAACACCATGAGGTTTAAAACGGAGTCTTTTGTCTCCAAGTGTGTAAACACTGACATTGTTGGTTCAGATGAGTACTTCCAGCATTCACTGGTCAATGACCCTCAGCCACCAAGTGGCTTGTTCTCAGTTTGTCAGTGCTGCTGATGCTGCTAGAGATGGCAGCATGTTGTGCTCCATCTGCAGCTTCTTCTTGGATCACATTCTCAGTTCCCAGTGAGCAATTGCTCCCTTGTCAATGGTCTTGTCAACTTTGAGTGCATCAGTGTCTCCTCTGATTCTCTGTCCTCACACACACAGCACATCACAGTCAGCTCTGAACTTGCACCAGCCTCAGTTTTGCTTCTGGCAGTGAAACAAGGAGCTGTCATCTCCCTCTGCTTCACAAACAATGCAGCATCCTTCACTACACCGTGGTGCAAAACTTACTGGGGTGGCTGTGCTGCAAGAAGGGCTGGGGGCCATCTTGCCCCCAGGCATGTTAAGGGAGAGGGGGTGGCTGTAGGTGCTTCTCTTCATCCCTGGTAAATCCATGTTTTTACAATCATAGTTTCCAGGCCCTTAAAACTTGCTGGCTTGGCAATTTCCTCCCGCGTCTGTGCTGTGCTTCTTTTGTGAGGCTGCTTGGACTGGAGCTGTACCTGGCTTGGGAGATGAAGAAGAAGTCTAGGTGAAAATCACCTCCAGGGACAACTCTGTTTAAATGCCAAAGTAAAAGTCAGTGTGGGCATGACAGTTTCTGAGATGCAGTGGAGGCTTTTCGCTCTAGCTATCAGCACAGAATCACAGAATGGTGGGTGTTGCAAGGGACCTGTGGAAATCACCTCGTCCACCTTCCTGCTCCAGCAGGGTCACCCACAGCAAGGTGCCCAGGATCACATTGAGGCAGGTTTGGAATCTCTCCAGAGAAGGAGACTCCACAACCACTGTGGGCAGCCTGGCCCAGCTTCTTTGCTAGCACCTTCACAGCAAAGAAGTCTTTCCTCCTGTTCAGGTGGTACCTCCTGGGTTTCAGTTTGTGCCCATTGCCCCTTGTCCTGTGGCTGGCCATCACTGACAAGAGTCTGGCCCCATCTTCTTGACCCCCTCCCTTTAGCTATTGATGAGCATTGATCAGATCCTCTCTCAGTCTTCTCTTTCCCAGGCTCAACAGCCCAGGGCTCTCAACCTTTCCTCATTACGCAGATGCTTCAGTCCCCTAAGCATCTTTTTTTGGTCTTTGTTTGCTTAATGTTGCCACCTTGTTTGCGCTTTGTTGTCTTTTAATGGCATGTCACCAGTGGTCACATTGTTGGTGGATGTTTGATGCCCAACATTCAAAGATCCAGCCAGCTTCCTTAGGACCCTTATGTTGTCACTGTGAGGCACTCACAGTTAGTATCTTCCTCCCATGAGGCCTATACCCTACCTTTGGGCTCATCCCAAAATGTTCTGGAGCCACACCATGGCACAGCAATGAGCTCTCATGTGTGCACCACCACATATGTCTCTGGCACACTGCACTGCAAACCCAATTTGCTGTCCGGATGCAGTTATCTGTTAATCGTCCTCTGGCCTCTTCCCCATCGAGGCATCTTCTAAACTATTACACAGCCCAGCTGTTGACTTCACTAGCCTTTGATCATTTATTCACAGGCTGGACAGATTCTCTCCGTTACGAATTACAGGGCTTTAATTGGATTGAAAGCCAAGCCTGCACCTTCCCCTGTAATTTAGCTTTAATTAATGCCCATTTGTTATTAACTCTTATCAACTGTGTTTAGGCTTAATGTCAGCTGCTTATTATCCAGAGACCAGCATGGATTGTTTTCATCTCCTTTATTACCCATTTCAATAATTTCCCCCTCCCTTGTTGACAGATGCATGCGAGACGCACACATCAGCATAAAGGATCAGTGTTTGAGGAACAATGGGTCTTTCAAAGCCACCAAAGTCTAAGGAAAGCCTCCCCACATCTCTAGGTCAGTACCCGAGCCGGCATGGACAAAGCAAAACACCCCTGTATTTCTACAGGAGAGATGGGATTAACCTTTTTTTTTTTTTTTTTCCTGAGGCACAAAATCTGTAATTGAGAGTGGAAATGGGTGTGGAGCTATTTTGAAAGAATTGGGGCATTTTCATGTTCTTTCATGTTTTCCATTTTCTTATTTCTGGCTTTAAGAAAAAAAGAACAGAAAAAGAAACCTTTCCTTCCTCTTCTCTTTTATCACCCCCCTAAAATAGCATCAGTGAAAGCACTACAAAACAAACTCAAGAAATCAGCAATCCAAGTACTCAGGAGAGGGCTTCAGAGCCTGGTGAAAAAAAAAAATAGAGAAGAAAGAAGAATGCTTTGCCTCCAGCCTGCATCCATTTTCCAGTATGCAAAAGCACTCCACAAGATCTACAGAAAGTCCTCCAGTAATGCCAGAGGCTTCACAGTCAATACAACCATGCACCAGATTATGTCTCCTGCCCCTCTTTGACCTCCCCTGCTAGTGGAGCATATTGAAAGCTTTCCTTTCAGATCCACAGGAGTGATGGCGACTCTGAAAGAACCTTGAGATGATGTCCGTGACCGCCATGTTTTTACCACCCCTCAGATCACTCATAGCTTATCTCATCAGATATTTGGAGGCTCATCAAGAGCTCCATGGGGTTTTGTGCTTAGCTTGGTCTTTATGTGCTTGAGGAGAAACACACCCTCATTCAACTCCATTGCCACAACCGGGCTGCAAACAGAACATTGCCCACCAGTCTTCCTCCTGACTCCCAGAGGTGAATTATCAGCAGAAGAATTGCAGAGGTTTTGGCCATTTACTTCTACACTATCACGAGGCCAGAAGATCTGGACTGAAGCATCTGGAAAGCAGGTCAAAAAGATCATCTCCCCTCCACTGGAGGTCTGACCCACTGCTGCCAACAGCTACTCTCTGCAGCTATTACTTTTGTTAGAAGCAGTCTATTCCAGACTTTACAAAGAAGGCAGCAGCAGTTATTCTAGGAGCAAGAGCCCACTTTGATGGCCAACACCTCGCAGGCATCGAGCTTTCAGCTTCTACACACTGTCCCTCCCCAAGACATTGCTCTGGCCAACTTGGCCAAGAACACTGAGTGTGCAGAGGACTGATAAAATGTGATGCATCAGAGCTTCTGATGGGCTGGGGTGCCAGCACTGAAACACAAGCAACCGCCTCTAGTACATGCAGTGACAGAGACAATTTGTGTGGGAAAGCAACACTGGCAAAGGCAAGAAGAAGTGAGGCACAGAAAGGCACCTTTCTGTCTTGTCTGGGAGTAAAGACCTCTTTGAGAAAGGTCAGGAACTTCTCAGAGGAACAGAAACATCCCCAAGGAGCAATGCAACATCTGACTTCCAGGTCAAAGTGCAGAAACAACTCCCTTGGTTTGACTTTCCCCCCATTCTTAGGGAATATTTCAATTCAGTATTTCTTGATAATTTTTGTGAAACTGGCAGGTTTTGCCCCATTTAGTAATTTCTTCTCACTTTGCTCTGGGTCAGCTTGCAGACTTGTCCTGCATGAAGTTCTGAGATTGCATAGTTGGCTTCTGGTTTTGATGAGTGCAGAAAGTGACACTTCAAGGTTTTCAATGTCAGAAGGACTCCAAATTCCACCTGGTTCCCACCCACGTACCCCTTGCCTTGGGAGTGCAGAGGAACACTGAATCTCCCTAGCACCTTGCAAGCCAAATGCCACTCAACACTTGTCTCCATCTAGAAGTCAGACCACAACAGACTGACAGCATTACAAATCTTGTTCTAGTTCAGCCACTTCCCATTTAAATCCACTGAAACAGTCAGAAAATCCCCACAGTTTCTGACACTGATCTTCTGAACATCCTGCAAGCTCTGATCCTGAGGCACTGGAGCTTGCTCAGACACTGCAGATACTGGGATGGGATGAAGAGCAGGTTGGGGCTAGGGAAAAGCTACATTCTGCCTCAAAATGCCTTGTCTTCTTTCCAAACCTGATGTTTAGCTGCCCATGACCCCTAAGAAGTTTTGCACAGGAGGCACAGACCTCTTCTGAAGGGATGAGCCTGTACAAAACTTCTTTGCTGTGAGGGTGCCAGAGCCTGGACGAGGCTGCCCAGAGAGGTTGTGGAATCTCCTTCTCTGGAGAGATTCCAAATCTGCCTGAATGTGATCCTGGACAACCCACTCTGGGTCACCCTGATGGAGCAGGGGGGTTGGATGAGTTTATCTCCAGAGGTCCCTTCTAACCCCACAGTTCTGTGAGTCTGCGATTGCAACATGACCTGCACGGATTGGTATTTCTTTGTTGTCTTTCTCAGCCCCTTGGGATGTAAGCCCACAAATCTCCCCAGGCCCCGGGACATTGAAGAGTTAAGTGGCTCAGATAGGACTGCCTCAGTACATGGCACAGCTTGGATCCAAGTCCATTAGATCTGAAATTAGGTGTCTTGTCCATCAAGACCGTGGGTCAGTTCTTTCTCAGGGCCATAGGGAATGTGGCAGCAGGAATTACTCAAGCCTTGATTCTGGACCAAAATTTCAACCTGTGCAGACAAGCACTGTAGAAGTGTGGCTGCTGGACGTGGCCATCAGATAACAAGATGTCGTGCACAGGGAGCCCCAGAAACATTAGCCTCTATTAAATGTTCAGCTTCCCAGTTAAATTGCATTAAACCTCTATGTAGATGTCCTTAAAATGAATAAACAAAGCTGTGATTTGAAGCGAGGTAAACTGGATCAAACTGGCACCAGTAATTCTGAGTGAGACCAGTCAGGAACGGGTAGAAGCCACAAGCTAAAGCGTACACTGAAAACACGATGACAAGGAGATGTCCCAGGCACACACTGCTACCTCATGTCAAGTGGAAAGGAGAAAGAAGCTTTAGGTGATGGGGGTAAATAATCTTATCCCCACCACAGCACAAGAGCTGCCCTGAGCTGCATGTAGCAGCAAAAAAAGATGCTTTCCTAACTTGTTTTTAACACAGGTTTTCAGCACAGTGAACTTCCAAACCCTTAAGGTTGGAAAAAACATCCTACCCAAGGAAGAAGCATAGAATTGTTTTCATTGGAAAAGACCTTTAAGATCATCAAGTCCAATCATTAACCCAGCACTTCCAGGTCACCACTAAACCATGTCTCTCAGCACCACATCTCTATGGCTTTGAGACCCCTGCAGAGATGGGGACTCCACCACTGTCCTGGGCAGCCTGGGCCAGGCCTTGACAATACTTTTGAAGAAGAAATTGTTCCTCATGTCCAACGTAAACCTTTCCTGGTGCAACTTGAGGCCATTTCCTCTTGTCATGGGTCTTGTTCCTTGGGAGAAGAGACCAACCCTAGTACAAAAGGAGCCTAGCCTATTTCTCATGAAGGTGATGGGTAAGGGGAGGTTGTTCCCTGCATGGGCACATCGCCAGCCAGTAGATCTCCACAGCTCCTCACCACAGAGCAATGCAGCTGGTGACCAGGCAAGGTGGAGCAATGGCTACGGCCACTGCTGTCCCTGCGAGGAGAGATGAGACAGAGCTTTATCTGTGAACTAAAGCTGAGCTAGTCAAGAGCTACAAGGTATACATCTGCAAAATGGTTGTGCTCCAGCAAGGTCCTGAGCCCTGGTGACCTTGTTATTTAATGTGCTGTGACCGGCATGCTGTTACAGTGGATTTAATAGCAGTGCAAAGAAGCATCTGTCTCCAGCTATCTGAGTCAGCCACTTCATCCACAGATCCACAGTCCATGCAGAGAGCACATCACAGGCAAAGTTGTCACCAGGCATGGGAGCATCATTCAGCATTGGTCCCATTCATGGGCCACTCCAGCAGCAGTCAAGGGAAGGTGAGCATGCTCATCCTCTGCATAAGGAACAAGCAGCAATTCCATGATGTCACACTGATTTTCCAATCAAGTGCCTTGCTCCAGCCTGTGCACAGAGTCACACATAAGAAAACAGAAATATTGGATGCTGCCAGTCCCAAGAAGGGCTTTTTGTTAGCCAGGACTAGCAACGCAGCCTGGCTGTTGGTCCATCATGTCTTCATCCATGACAGTCATGCAGGCAGCTTGGGCTACTAAAGCAAGAGCTGGCTGTGGCCACACGAATTTATTTTGGGAGATCTGGAAGGATTCGCTTTGGCTTTACTTCATGGTGGGCAGTGTGCACACCTGGTTGATGCCAGAGCAAGGTATGGAAAGGAACAGCACTCTGTTAAGGAAGGCTCCCTGAAATATTTGCTAGCACTCACATGTTTAAAAAAAAAAAAAAAAAAAAAGCTGATGTTTCAGTGAAATGTCACTACGTCTGGAAAGAAAAAACCAGCAAAATAGACCATCTTCTCTCCTCTGCTGCTCCTCACCCCCCCAATCCCTTCAGAGCAGCAGTGACTGCTGTGATCTGTGGTTTTCCCAGGTGTAATTTCAACAAGTTTAAGTCATTTCTAAGCCAGACTCTGAAAATAAATTCTATATGGCCTCATATGTGACCCAGAAACAAACAGCAGAGCAGGGTTCAGATCACAGCTTTTAAATCCTGGCTTTCCTCCTGCTGTTGGCCCATGTCACCAGCTGATAACCAGAACTGAAGGGCTGGATATAGTGATGTTCTCCAGCATTCTGGGATCCTGTCCTGCAGGAAACAGATGGCCAGTGTGGATCTGGGCATCACCTCGGTTTGTCTAAAGCACTCTTGGCTGCTATGTCCAAGTCCTCTCCTGGCATGAATGGACATGTCATGGCACTTCCCCTGCAAAGCAGGAACTTTGCAGCAGCTTTCTGTGGCCCCTCTTTCCCATTTAGGTGAAGAGGGAGGAGACAGACCTGTGGATTGCATTTGCTCACCCGCCCCCTTGCAACAAGCACACATTATCCCTGACCAAGCTGATGCTGCCGGTGCAATGGCAGGGCTGGAGCTTGAGGATCGGCATCGCTGGGAAGCCGATTGTTGGGAGCTAGAAATGAGCCTCAGGGCACTGCCTTGCTCTCTGCAAAACCTTCTCCCACACTCCTCGGGAAACAACAAGCCCAAGGCATGATTTCTTACATTGCCGGCCCGCACCCAGGGAGGGAAAGGGCACATAGAGCAGCCAGCATTTGAGGAGGGCTGGTTTGAGGCTGCCACGGTGCCTGGCTGATAGAAAGCTCCTTGATGGGTGAGCCGTCCTGTCCCAGCCCTTGCCAGGACCTGCTGCTCCTGGCAGTGAGACAGCTCGGTGCGTGGCACAGTGCCCATCTTGGAGAAACCAGCCAGCACAGATCCTCCTCAAATGAGCCGGGTGAATCTCTGGCCAAGATTAACAATGAAGGCTGGAACATCCTGGCAAATTGGGCTGTGGCAAACCAGGGCATGCCTGTAACACTGATACCCACCCGCCAGCTGCAGGAAGGGTACCGATGTCACACAACCCACAGCGTGGCATCTCCTAGTGCCACAGTGCTGTAGGCAGCTGGCAGGTGGGCCGGACACCTGATAAACCCAGTGCCAAGTCCTTCAGACTGGGGAAGGGAAGGACTGAGGGCATCGTCCTGTAGGTCTGTAATTCATGCCAGACTTGTGTCTTCACTCTATTTGTTAGTTAATAGCTCCTGGTGACCAGCAGTGAGAGCACAAGTCTTGCAGGAGTAGCTGAGGGACCTGGGTTTGTTCAGCCTGGAGAAAAGGAGGCTTGGGGGAAACCTTTTCACTCTTGGGGGAAACCTTTTCACTCTTGACAGCTCCCTGAAAAGAAGTTAGAGCCAGGTGGGGTCGGTCTCTTCTCCCAAGGAACAAGAGATAGAAGAAGAGGAAACAGCCTCAAATTGTGCCGGGGAGGTTTAGGTTGGACATGAGGAAAAATGTCTTTCCTGAAAGGGTTGTCAAGGGCTGTCCCAGGCTGCCCAGGGCAGTGGTGGAGTCCCCATCCCTGGAGGGGTTTAAAGGACATGAGGATGTGGTGCTGAGGGACATGGTGTAGTGGTGACCTGGCAGTGCTGGGTTAATGATTGGACTTGATGATCTTAAAGGTCTTTTCCAACCAAAATGATTCTGTGCTTCTATGATTCTAAGAGCATAAAGCATCAGCACAAGGCCATGTGGTTGGGAGAGCCCCAGCGCAGGCACAGACATCTTGCAAAACAAGCATCTCCCTGCAAACAGTGGTTTTTTGTCTTTCTCATTGCTCCCAGCCCTTCCCAGAACCTTCCTCATTGCACTTTCCAGGGTGGGGTCACAAACTCATCTGGGTTTGGGATGTGGGGACAGCAGTCTGTCCTCATTTGAGAGAAAAAGCAAGAAAAGCAACAAATGAGAAACAAACCTCAGCTATTCTGACACCAAGGCAAAGCAACACGATGATTTGCCCTCCAGCCTTTCAGATTGCTCCAAGGCAGGTGTTGTTTTCTATTCTGCTTCCTCCACCTGCCCGCTCCTGTCCTGCTGTGGGGAAAGCTCCTGAAATAGCTACTTCCAGCCACTTTATTTTGGATGCAAATCATTGGTATTCTGCAAGAAGAGCTCTCACTTGGAGAGCTATTCTGCCAGACCTGTTCCAGCTGATTTCCTCACAGAGCTGAAGCCCTTCCTATAAAAACCTTCATCTGCAAACTGAGCGATCAGCCAGGGTTCACCTCATTTCTTCTTTATCATTCCAAACCCGTCTGCTCCTCATTTGTTTCCTTTTATTATTTCCCTTCCTTCACATCTGCATTGAGAGCGGTGTTAATAAGATTTATGACTAAATATTATCTGGCATGCAGGTAATTTAATATACACTTGCTGGTCCAGTTTGAAAAGCAAACAGCTTCTCTCACCATTCTGCTTTTGGCTCAGCTACCTTAATTGCCCATGACAAACCATGTGCAGGGTAAATATTTGGTCCCAGCTCTGAGGCTTGAAAGCTTCTCTCCTACTCTCTGTGTGCAGAATAGGATGTCAGCAGTGTGTCAAGGTTTAGGGTCAGGGCAGACCCTTAGACCAATAACAGATACTCTCTGTTAAACCCCCTCCCCCCCCAAAGGGGAAGAGAAAGGGAATAAGGGAGAGAGACTTAGCGATTAGAAAAGGAAACTAGAACAGCTTTCATGAGAAGGAAAATAATAATAATAAATCTAGTATATTTACAAATATATACAAAACCAGTATCAAACCCAACCCCTGATCACTGT
>JANIJG010001596.1:28137-59893 GCA_024611175.1 Megaceryle torquata | reverse complement strand
TATATAATTTCTGAAGCTAAATAACTGCTGTAGGGAGTGATTCAGCAGTATCATCCTCCAGCAGGAAGCCAAAACACTGGATTTATTCTTTCCCTTTCTGCAGGAGGGACAGTCTAGCGGTTTCTGGCAGCAATGAGGAGGTATTTACAACAACTCATGCATGCATCAGCAAAGCCCCTTCCAGTCCAAGGGAGAAGCCAGACGTGAAGGCTGGAAGGGAACTCACAAGCCTGTGAGGTGCAGTGGGAGATTCAAAGGCATAAAATAAGAGATCAAAGGAGGGCAAGGAAGGAGCAAGGAAAAGGTGCAGCTATGGATGGACTATCAGAATGTGACTGCCACAGAAGAAAAATGAGGCAGTGAAGGGAGTGTGTCAGACCCAAGTAAATCAGGCAGTGACATGGTAATAAGCCTGGCTTTCCCAGTGGAAAGGTGTTTACATCAGAAAGATTCTCTTCTGGCATAAATCAGGAATAGGACAGAATGTTCATCCAGCTCCTGCATCTACAGTCAGAGCTCCTAACCAGTGCTCCCAGCACACAGAGATGAGCTGGGCCACTGGGGAGGATGGATGGGTGATGGGGATTCAGCTCTCTGATCTGCTGTAGCTTTTCTGCAGGGAGCTTTATACCCCCCAAGGCAGGGTACATGGGCAGTCTGCCCACCCACCTCATCAGATGCCAGGTGGAAAAAAAACCAATCCTGTTTTTACAAGAAAGATACAAAGGTTTCCAGGCTTGTCTGAAAGATTTTGGTGGGGATATTATTACATGCAAGTTGTCAGTGGAGTGGCCAACCAGATATCCATCTTCCTTCTCTACCGTGCCTGACCTCATGATAGGCAGTGTCACTCAGGATGACTAAAGCAGATGGTCCAGGGTTTGATGCAGCTTTTCCAAGCCCAGGACTGCATCCACAACGTGCTCCTTCTCCAAGGAAAGTGTCTGGGGATGGGGTTTTGCCAGTACATCTTACTGCAAATTAAGGGCAGTCACCCCAGTGACAGCCATGTGAAAATTCACGCTGTTTTACACCATTACAAACTTCTGATATAGACAAATTCATGGTTTTATCTAGAGTGCAGTCCTCCCACCCAGGGAAGTTATACCACATCACTTCACAAAGATCTGGAGAAGATGGAACATTACATCAGCATCTCATCTAATGTGGTAGAAACGGACAGAGACTGCCCTAAATTAAGGTACCCAGCAGCAGCTCTCTCATCAGAGGGCATAAGGAAATAGACACCTTGCTTTTCAACACTTCCCTCATGCTAAAAAGCCCACCTCAAGCAGCTGAAAATGCTCCTTGATGATGCTACCACTGGGAAAGAGGCCAGGTAATGTTTCAGACCTCCAGGGAGAATCTGGAGAATTCAGCCCCTCCTTGACTGAATCTGCACTTCATAACAATAATAGTCCTGGGCAACTCACTTTAAGTTAGAAAGGAACAAGCTCTGGCATAAAACCAAAATGGGAAATAAAACTCAGTGTGTTCGTCCATGGACCAAGAAACCATCTAGCGAAAGCTTAGTGTGATTGATAGAGCCACTGACCATAGACAGGAAGCATTAAGGAAAATAGATACCAATATACTCCTGGCTTGAATGCTGCTTGGTCTGATGTGTCTACCACAGACCCAAACCCTTCTGGCTGTGGCAGACCTTCAAAGCAAGATGGTGGTGGCTACATTTCACACTACACATAAATATGTCACTTGGGAAGCAAAGCTTGTTAAAGATTGGGCTCTGTGGTGATGAGTCTGAGATGCTTCTTCAGCTACCAGGACCTGGGATAAAACCATAAAGTCACTTCCCATGGGCTACTGGAGGATCAGAAGATGGAAAAAAACTTTTGAACACCAGGTTTTCTCAGCTCCCACCTCCACGAGCCATGTCTTCTCTCAAATCAGCCAAGACTGGGAAGTGCTGCACATGGCTGTTGAGTAACCTCCACTTGTCACTTAGGGCTGGACTTGTCCCTCTGGGGAACTGGAGAGTGTTAGAAAGGAGAATACAAAGCATTATCTTTGCATGCACAAGGAGCAAAAGAGTCTGGGTATATCTAGTCTAGTCAGCATGGACTGAATGAGGGCAGGTCAGGATCAGCCTGTTAATAGTCAGCAAGCTCCTACTTGGTAGCCTCCTTCGAAAAAGCAAGTCAGAAGGAGCTTACGTCAAACTCATCTAGAAGTGTCTGCATGCCTGACTGGAGTAAGAGGCTCTCGGCTTGTGACAGGAGGCCAACTGACTCAGCTGTGGTGGGTGGGGGCAACAAAAGAGAAGGGGATGTGGTTAGGGAACAGGGCATGAGTCACTGAGGAAGCACACATATCGATAACAGCTGGATAAACTCAAGGTGGAGACAAAAGGTCTGCTCAGGAGAAAATCCAAGCTGTACTGGGAGCCAAAGCCTGGAGACAGAAATCCCAAGAGGTAGTGCAACTGAGAGCTGTAAGTGCTTGGCACAAGCTTTTCCTGCTCTGCAGCTCAGCAAGGGTTGCAGGATGAACAACTTAAAACAGTCAGGGTGTAACTGTGGTGTTGGCCATGTTCTCACATCACAGGTACTATGTTTTCACCAGCCACCAGGGGTTGGAGCCAGCCTTGTTCACAGATCTCAACCAAGTCCTCTCCAGTAATAGCCTTGCAACCTCATGTCACCATGAGGAACAGGCACTTCTCTCCCATCCAACAAGCCCTGCATGTTCTTCTTTAGAGGCTTGGTTTCCTACAGGCATGCTCTTGGGTGAGAAGCAGGAGCACAACTGAGCCATGGGACAGCCCAAGTTGACCTGAAATCTGCTGCTGTCTCCTCTTCTCCACTGCCTTCAAAAGCCCAACTAAGTCTGAAGTGGCTTCAAATGGTCTGACATCCCACTTCAGAAAATGTGAGGGAAGATTCATTAGAGTTCATTGGTCAGTACTGAAAGCCCCAGGAAAGAAGTGGTGTGGAGAACAGAGAAAACACACAGATGATTCACCCCCCACCCATCCCCACTAAGCTCACCAAATATTCCACTTCATAGCTCAGTGTGGATGTTTTATCATTACATGGAAAAATCACAAGTGAACCACATTCACCTGGTGTGAATGACACAGGAGGTACAAGCAATGGGCTCTCCCAAAGCACTACATTGCTCCTGGGATGCAGCAGAGTACACACCTGCAATGACTTTTCTGTCCATACTCCATTTGCAGCGTTCCTCGCCTGCCCCAGAGCCTGCCACAACCATTTGACTTGGGATGGTGTCACCATCTCTGTCCAGAGATGGCCTCTGGCACCACCTGACAGAGGAATTTTGCACTGTGGGAAGCTATAGGTGTCAAAAACCACTTACGACATTGATTCTGCAGCTGCTGAGGAACATTAGCACAGGACCATGCCTCCCCCTCACAGTCCCTGCTCTCCCACAGGTCCCATCTAGCTCCCAGCTCCCCATGCCCATATCTAAAAACTCCCTGAAAACCTGGGAGCATGGTCATCTTCAGCCTGCTCCTTCAGCTGGACCTGCCTTCCTTTTGTCCTTTTCCAGCACATCTTTGGAGGCATGGGCTCATCGCCTTGGCCAGTTTGCAACCCCAGAGGATTGCTGCTGACTAACAAGAAATGCGTCACCGTCACGAGCCTGCTTCTTTGCATCCATCACTGCTGCAGCACTTCCCCTTTGGTGGGGAAATGGGACAGGAGCTGTGTCAACATGGCAGAGATGAAGGTCATGGTGGAGGAAGAGATGCCTGTCTGGAAAAAGCACCTTTATATCTCTTGTCACAGTTTAGAGTCGGGGTTTGAGTGAGAACAGAACTAGCTCTGTTCAGTGATTTTAGTTTTCAGCTCATTTCTTCTAACTCACTGCACTGTCTGAAGTCAGCAGCCTGTTTTCAGACAGTGTCTGCTGCTGGCAGTGAGAACACACCATCGTTAGAGTTGGTAACAAGGACTGGTGTGCAGACCAAGGCCACTGCTGGATCTTGTGTACCAAGAGGGGGGGTGAAGAAAGTAAAAGGCCATACCTGCAGGGAGGAACAGATAGGACAGGTGACCCCAAACTGACCAACTAGGGATTCCATCCTATATACATCATATTTGGTATAAAGCTGAAGCATCATGAGGGTCTCACCCTTCTTTTTGCCCCCTTGGCCCACTTTGACAGCTTTGCTCAGCTTGGCTTGGGTCCTCTTCCAGTTTCTTCCTCGTAACCTCTGAGGAGGCCACTGTCTGTTCTGCCTTCAATCCCAATCGGTGTGTTCCTGAATCTGGTACCAGAATCCAGCTCCTGAACACAGCCCCCGTCTGCTGCTGGGCCCAGTCTGGGATTCTCCCAGTGCCTGCTGCACAGCATCAGTGGTGATGGTGATGGAATTACCATAGGGGGGGTGGGGTGTAATACTGGTTTTGTATATATGCCATTTTATTATCATTATTATTCTCATTAAAGCTGTTCTAATTTCCTTTTCTAATCGCTGAGTCTCTCTCCCTTATTCCCTTTCTCTTCCCCTTTGCGAAGGGAGGGGGTTTAACAGAGAGCATCTGTTATAGGTCTAAGGGGCTGCCCTCACCCTAAACCTTGACAAGACAGAAGCCTTGCTAAGCCAGGAATGCAGGAAGATGCTGGTCAGCTTCTCTGTGGGGCAGGCCAGGGGTGGTCACATCACAATAAAGCCCATTTTATTTCTGAATAATCAAGTCACCCAAAGTGGAACTGCTGAGGAAAGCAGCACTCATGCCACCATGTGAAGCTGGAGGAGATCCATGGCCCACGTGCTCATCCCAGAACTGCCTACAAAAGCCATTGATGGCAGTTTGAGAGCCTGAACTTGAGGACATGGTTGTGAAGAGAAGCAGCAGTGATGTTATCCCCTCATAATCCCATGACAAGGAGAAAAGTATCCATAGCTGGGAGATGCATTTAAAAGCACACTCAAGGAAGTCCTCAGGAAGCTTGGCTTTCCACTAATGCCTGTGCCTTAAGCTGCAATCTGACCACATCTTTGGTCATCCCAAGTACAGAATCCAGACAATTGTGTTGCCAGGAGGTTTCTTTCTAGTCCTGTATCTCTGGATGCCAGCACGAGTTGGAATAAACATGAGATCTCACAAAACTTGTGAGCTGTTCACTATAGAAGCACTCTATCCATCCTGGGCAGATTGTGCCACTGTTTTCCATGTCTTGCATGAAATCAACATGTGTCTTGGAGATGTGCACCATTTAGCCATGTATCCTGAAGGACAGCAGTCTTCCACTTGCTTCCAGAAGAAACTGCTTGTACACCTCTTCCTGAAATTTGCAATATAGTGAGGAGCCAGGTTCTAATGTCTAAGTTTCTCCTCTCCCTAACCCTGCCAGAGCCTTAGGGGTGAAAAGCTACCTGTGCTATTGACCGAGTGGGTATCACTCAGCCCCACGCAGAGTGTGTGGTGTCAGCACCACCTTGCAGCCAGGAATCCCATGGGCTTTGTATGAAACAGCCTCCCACTGCTTTCACCTCTCCTAGTGCTTGGAGGCCAAAAGGAGTTCAGTGTTACATTGTCTGCCCTATCTGGACATGTTAATTGTCCACATAGACCTAGCCATATCTTCCCATCCTCTCCTTGGAAGAGCTGCTGATCCCCCAGCACTGCTCTGGTCACCATGCAGCCAGTCAGGGTCATTGCTCCAAGACACTTGTCCCCTTAAGGCTGGGATGCTCCCATCACACATCGGCCACCCAAACTAACTGCCTGCCTGGTATGTTCCTGAAACTTCAGTTCAGTATGGACAAAGGAGGCTTGATTACTCTGAAGAATAATCACATTAAATGCTACACACTGGGGGTGAACAACTCTATGTCAAGCCTGTATTTGCCAGCGTGTGCTATAAATGAATATTTCATTATGTTAACAACACCAGGGGAAAAAAAACCAAAAAAAAAAGAGATTGACGTTCCCGCCTTTTAACAGAACACAATATCTGGTGCCTGCACATAGCAAAAAATAGATCTCTCCAACTGCTCAGAAGCAACAGGAATCACAATTCTGCTTTGCAGGCCCTCAGTGAGGGTCAGTTTAGTTTTACCAAGAAAAAAACCTTTCTTTGTAGATTCATTAGCCCACAGGAGTGTTTCACAAACACACCAAGGATGCCTTTCCTTGCCAGCATTCACCTTGGTTGCTGCAGGTGAGGTATGGGGGCTAAACACAAAGAGCTCTGAAGATGTGCCAAAGAGTAATGCCCATTAGGTTGTCTTGTTCCAGGGCAGATCAGCCTCCCTGGAAAGCCAAGATGTGCTCTGTATGTTCTTCTAGGGCCAAAGAGCTCATTGCTTTGCTACAGAAAGTCATCTGCACTCATAGTTTGGCATGGAGTGCAATCCCTATGCCAGGGCATGTCCTGGGCTGGCTTCAGGAAACCCCACAGGGCAGAGGGACTTTGCAAAGCTGCAAGTACACAGTTCCCAAGCAGACAGCCTGCTGAGAGTGCACTTTTTACCATGTTCCTCTCCACTCCCTCCCAAAGGCAGCCCCAAACCTAAATCCCCTACAGAGAGCAATTCAACCAGTGTAGTGATGGTAGGACAACAGACCACAAAGGTGCTTAATTCTGTCTCAGGGAGCATTCACATTAAGAGTTATATGAGTTAATTACTCCAGTATTACACTACTCCACGAAAGACACATAGGATCATTTCCTTGCCTAGATAGCCTTAATGCACCAGTACAGGTGAGGGATTGACCTACTGGAAAGCAGCTCTAATAAGAAGGACCTTGGAGCCTTGGGGAGCAAAAATTCACCATGAGCCAGCAATGTGCCCTCATGACCAAGAAGGCCAGTGGTCTCCTAGGGAGGGTACATTAAGAAGAGTGTGACCAGGATATTGAGGGAGGTTCTCCCCCCTGTACTACTCTGCCCTAGGGAGGCCACCTCTGGAGTAGTGGGTCCAGTTATGGGCTCCCCAATTTGAGAAAGACAAGGAACTACTGGAAAGAGCCCAATGGAGGCTGCGAAGATGCTGAGGGGACTTGAGCACCTCTGTGCTGAGGAAAGGCTGAGAGACCTGGGTCTATTATAGCCTATAGAAGAGAAGACTGAGAGGGGATCTGATCAATGCTGATCAATAGCTAAAGGGCAGAGGGCGAGATGATGAGGCCAGACTCTTGTCAGTGGTGCCCTGTGACAGGACATGGGGCAACAGACACAAACAGGAAGCCAGGAGATTCCATCTGAACATCAGGAAAAAATTCTTTCCTATGAGTGTGCCAGAGCCTGGCCCAGGCTGCATAGAGAAGTTGTGGACTCTCCTCTGGAGAGATTCCAAACCCACCTGTACATGATCCTGAGTAACCTGCTTTAGGTGACCTTGCTTTAGCAGAGGGGTTGGACGAGATGTTCTCCAGAGGTGCCTTCCAACCCCCACTGTTCTGTGATTCTGTAATGATGCTCTTGTGAGGCAAGATGGGAAGGCAGCTAACAGGGATTTTACAGGTTTAAAGAAGCTGGAAATGGAGCCAGTGAAGATTGTTAGCGGAGATATACGTGCATGCAGACAAGTGCCCGCATGCAGGCATAGATGTCGTGCTGGTAAAGCGAAACCATCAGGATGCAAACTTTTCTTTCTTGCCAGTCTTCAGCCTGCCTCAGGCGTGTCTTTACACTGAAATATCAGTTTTTCTGTGTGGGAATAGCTGTGCAAAGTTACAGTGGTTTCATGGCATCACTGATGTCCTCACTAGGAGGACAGGAAAGAGACTGCTGAATTCCCAGCCCATGCCTGCTTCACACACAGACTGTGTTCACCGTTCCTGTGGCACAGCGTCCTAATGTAGTGCCCTTTGCAAGGAGGGCAGATGACTGGCAAAATTGTGCCCACTTTCAGTTTGCTATTTCCACAAGCCCACTGTTTAGCATGCCCTGTTAGGCTCTCTCCTCCTCCTCCACACCATTTCTACTGGCAGTTTGCTCTTAGAATAATAGAATCACAGGATTATTTGGGTTGGAAGGGAGCTTTCAAGGTCATACTACTTTTCACTGGTAGTGAGAAGAGACATCTTCAACTAAAGCAGGTTTCTCAGAGCCCCACCCAACCTCACCTGGAATGTTTCCCGGGATGGGGCATCAACCACCTCTTTGGTCAACCTGGGCCAGTGTCTCACCACCCTCAGCATCAAAACTTTTCTATTGAATCTAAAGCTCTCCTCTTTGAGTTTAAAACCACCACCCCTTGTACTGTCACTACAGGCCCTACTAAAAAGTCTGTCCCCAACTTTCTGATAGGCCCCTCTTCCTGAGCTATAAGAAGCATGTTGGACAAGGTCTAATCAAAGCCTTGTATGGATGCAACAATACTTTCCACTCTGCTAAATACATCTTTTAGGGTTGCACTGGCAACATCTGCCTGTGTCTATAATCACCCTGCAATTAGTTGCTCCCCACTTCCTCTTCCTCTGGTAGTTCACATGGATGAGAGTCTAGCGAATGAGAGAAGGTTTTATTAATAGATCCAAACACACTACCTGAGCTGCGACTTCTGACAGTGCTTCATGTAATAGCCATCAAGGTCACTTCATCCTTCCTGTGTGACATTCAGATCCTCTTCCACGTTGGCAATGATCTCAACGGTCTCATCTGTAGAAGTGATCCATACACTCCTCCATGTCTGCCCAGCTAATTAAGAAAGACAGGTTCCAAAACGAATTCATGAGTAATGCTGGTCACTTCTGAACGCACAATCCCGTGGATGTTCTTTCATCCTGTTCCCCACCCACTCGAAGTTTCTGTAGCAATGCTCAGGCTTGCTCACTTCATTAGCAAGAAAAATAAATCACCGATCAGTGAAAAGTAATTAGTTATTTTGGCTTAATCTATTTAAGTTTGCAATATCACTTAGATGTGCAGCTGAGATGTTCACATGAGCCATCCCTCAAAACATTGTCACAGCTCACCTTAACTAAAATCAGTCCTTCCAAGGAGTCCTGCCAGTAGGTCCGAGGAGCTGGACACAAGGGTTTTGGTCTCAAACAAGGCATCTGTCCATGTCTTAGGCTGTGGAGGGGGGTGGAAGCACTTCTGTGTGCATGGATGTCTTGGAGTCAGCAATGCTTCTACATTTTGGGAAGAAAAGACATGTCACTTAGTGTCATGGTTTAGTGGTGGACTCAGCAGTTCTGGGTTTACTGTTGGATCTGATGATTTTAAAGATCTTTTCCAACCTAAATAATTCTTGATTCTATAATTAATGAGCTCTTTGCTTTAAAAGATGAATATGTAGCTGGGTCTATAAATGGTAAGGAAATTAATGGTTCCATTACTTTGGTACAAGCACCCAGTGATGCATTTCTATGTGAAGAACATCTCTGGCACAGCCAATGGTACCTGGTCCAAATCAGAATAGGTCCAAAACTCAACTAAAAGTCAAACCAAATCTGTTTCAGGATAGTGATATCAGTGGTGATCAACGACATGGACTGTTTCCAGGAAAACCATCCCTGTCTTGCAAAGACAAGAAAGTCATGTGTTTCAGGGGGCAGGATCTTGACCACTGGGAAGATAGAAGCACCACCGATTTCCACAGAACCAGAACTCCCTCTTCCAAACCCCCACAAGCCTGAAACAGTGCCATCTAATAGAGGAGTGTTTAACCAGAGAGTAAACATAGAGTAAAGCCTACAGGCATAGTGCAGAAGGAAGCTGTCCAGGTTGAGGGTTCTCACCACTGATAGCGTACAGCTTCTAGACTTGCTGCATTCAAGTCCTTCCTGTGCACACAGGGCCACTGCAGACATCTCTTGGAAAGGTGGGCGGGAGAGAAGCATGACTGGACATTGTAGGACTGGAGGTTTCATACAAGAGCAAGCAAACGCAAGACCTCCTGTGTTCTTGCTGAGAGATAATTTCTCAGGAATTCATCAGGGAAAGTGGATGCTGCCACCCCAGTGTGACCCCACCAGCAACTGTGTATCTCAGAAGGGTCACTGCTGGGTCCTTTCCTGGGCATCACTTTACTGATTGCTCACGGATCTCAGCGGAACCCCTGCTAGATATTAACTAAGCTTATTGGAGGGAAGGGAGGGATGGTGATCCTTTAAAAATGCATGCACCACTTTGCATGAGCTTTGTGGGACATATATGGCTGCTGTGCTCCACATAATGCAATGCAGATGAAAGACCAAGAGCACTTTCTGCCTCACACATCCCACTGCCTAACAGCATGTGCACATCCTGCTGCTGTGATTCAGTTACACTCAGTAACCTGGGAGGGTGCAATATACTGGTTGGCTTCCAAGCTCTGCTCAACTGTGCCTTGGTGTCAGACAGCACTGGAAATAATTTCCAGAGACAGGGAAGGAGTTGCCCTAGGCAGACATTGGTGTATTAAATGTCTGGTGAAGACACATGAAAGTCAGAAGCCAAATCAATTAGAAGTCAAGGGTTGATGTCCTTCTTAGCTTTATGGGAAGTTCCACCAACCTGCACTAGGAAAAGACCATCTCTTCTCAGGAAGCAATACAGAAGAGTCAGGATGGAAGACAGAACCCCAAAAGGCAAAATTTGAGGTGCCTCAGAGACAAAGCAACTTCCTCTGCCTTGTACAAGGGTTTCAAAGATGAACAGAGATCATTCAAGTACCAAAGCAATGCCCAGACTAGGAGGTTTCCCTCTGCCCATCAGTGCATTTCATACATATTGTAGTAAGACGTGGAAGGAAAATTCCAGCCAACCTTGGCAGCCTCTCCCTGGGGCCTGATCCAAAGAGGCCACTTGAGTTCAGTACACAGAGACTGCAGAGGTTATGAGTTACAAAGCAGCCATCTCATCTAGCATGACTTTTGTAAGCATTGAAACATGCACTTCCTCCCTCATGCCTTCTAGCACGCAGCTCCAGCATGGAACGAAATCCACAGGCTTGATGTCTTTGGCTGCCAGAGGCCCAGTCCCATTCATATGTGTGCTCTTACAGCACATGTATGAAGTCAGGGAAAAAGAGATTTAGATTAGAAAAGTAGATTTATATAAAAAAATTAGGGAGTTCTTCACTATGAGCATGGTGAGACACTGTCACAGGATGCCCAGAGAAGATGTGTATGCTCCATCACTGGATGTGTTCAAGTTGTTTGAGGCTTTGAACAACCTGGTCTAGTAGGAGGTATCCCTGCCCATGGCAGGGGCATTGCAACTACATGATCTTTAAGGTGCCTTCCCACCCAAACCATTCTATGATTCTATGCACTGAGTCTGGCAGCTCTGAACCATCCTCCTGGGAAACACAGCAAGTGGCCATGCTCTGGAATCACCCTTTTCCATGGCAGTGCCAGCAACCTAAAAGGATAACTCACCTTTCCCTACACATTTGCATGAAAATAGTATCCACAAACTGCTTGGGTTTCATCCAGCTGATCTCTTCTATCTGCAGTTTTGGAAGCAGGTTGCAGTGGGTTTGCTGCCAGCACTTGCCTGTGTTCCCATTTGACTCCTCAGCTTCAGGATGTTGTACAGGGTTCCTCTGGCACAACGGGAATGCTAAATAAGTTATTTGCTGTGTCTCACCCCAAGCACAGCACAGGGATTACTGTGTGAGTCCCCTGTCTGCGTTAATACGGTCAATCTGCAAGTGGAGAACTGGGGACCCTTCAAGTCTATGGCAAAGAGACAGGTGACAGAGGGGGTGGAGCCATTGTGCTCCATGATTACACACGGCAACCTTGTGCTCAAGTCTGAGCCTGTTGGGTAACTCTAAAGTCTGGAGAACTCTTTTGGCTGCAGTTTGGGCTTACATGAAACCACAGCTTGGGCTTGCAGTAGGCTGAGGAATGGTGAATAGCAGAGGTATAAGTTCAGCCCAAGCTGTTCCCCTCAGGAAGCACTGAGACCTGGCAGTGAGACTCCCATGCAGCCCTACAGCAGCTGCAAGGAACCCAGGGCAGGTGGCCACAAGCTCTGCTCCTGCTGCCAGCAGCCATCACAAGCCCACAGCACCTCACAAAGCAGCTCTGATCTCCCAGGGCTGCATGTTTTTTCTCCATTTCCAGAAGAGTGGTTACTATGGCAACAAAAATTGGTTTGCATTTTTAAATGCTTCCTCAAGGACATCCATTAAAGACGCTGATGATCAGGAGAATGGAGGGTTGTGACACTGCATGATGGCCCCAGCACGGGACAAGCAGCTTTGGAGCAAGCCCAGGTGCCCATCCATTTAATGCATGGACATCCTCAGAGTAGAAGTGCCTCCTCTTCACACTCCCTCTGCATGTGTATCACAGCAGAGAAGATCCAGAGAGGAAAGCTCTATTACTGGCAGCTTGTCACAGTCAGGGAACAAACACAGAATTTCACAAAAAAAAGACTGTTTTCTTCAGAAGATACTAAAATTGAATCCTCTGTTCTCATTTAAATGGACAAGGAGATTCAAGCAGCATTCGCCAAGTTTCCTTCCCAAAAGAGACTCAAGAGAAAGTCCTCTGAGGGATAATTAACCGGCTAACAGACAGGAAACGAGGATAAAAATAAGTGGAATATTTCCGCCGTGGAAGATTATCTGAGAGTTCTATTCTCGTGATTGCACAGCTCATTACAGATTTACTCACAGGACAGCCACTCAAGCATGTGTTTGGATGCCCAGCCACCACCAGCAACAGGAGAGCATCTAAGTCCAGCATGTCATCTGCTGGGAAGGGACTCATCTGAGATGCTGTTTGAATGGTGGCCTGGAGGAGCCACTTGCTCTCTGTCCCTCACCTCTGTCTCAGTTTCCACATCCTACCTTCAGGATGAGAGCAACACTGTGGAAACCTTCCAGTGAAAAGTGAACAAAGTCACCTAGGGACACCTAAAATGGGCTAGGAGGGTGATTTTCAGGAGCAGACCCTGTTAAGCCCCTACCCAGCAGGTCAGAAAATGAAACCATTGCCACGGGCTTCCAGGGTTTCAGCTTTCAAGGAGGTTTTGCTGTCTCTCTGCCTCAAGTAGAGCAGGATCCAGCTCACAGAAGATGCATGGTTGGAGGCTACAAAGAATGGCAATGGTAGATTTCTAATGGCTCCTGACAGCAAAGACCAGCTGGGACTGGGATTTTTGGAAGGCTGTGAATATTAATAACACGCCTGTAAAGCACAGGTACCAGCGTGCCCTTCTTACAATGCCGAGTGAAATCACTTCCCTGACCTTTGGCCTGGTAGCATCTGTTCCCATCCAAAGCAGCCCTGTAGGAATTGCATTACAGGTTCGTCATGACAGGTGGCAGAGCAGGAGCACTCTCAGAGTGGATCCTTCCACCTTGACAGCTGTTTTGGGGGAGAAAGGTCTGGTTTGGGGATGACTATTCTTCTGTTCTGGAAAAACAAAACTCCTTGCATCATGTTTGCAAGACAGAGATACCAGCAAAGCACTCCCTAAGCAAAGGACAGAAGGGGTCAGGGAAAACATGTTACTGGAGGGCCTGGTTTTATAAAATGTATGCTCTGGTGGGACAGGAAGCTCAGAGAGGTTCTGAATCCCACAGCCTTATGTAGGCAAGAGATGGGGCTCCATGCTCTACTTGTAGCTCAGAGAAATACTGCACTTAAGGGCCTCTTTCTTTGCATGGAAGGACTCCCTTAGGTGTTGCGGTCCCTCTGTGACCATCATCCCAGAACCTGACACTGCTTGTATGTGTAGAGCTCACAGAGACACAACCAAGCCAAGAATCTCCCTGCTGCCCCCATGACAGAAACTTGACTCTGGGGAGAAGCCCTCACCTTCACTGCACAGCTGAGCCACTGCATCCCTGCATGCTGGGCTGGTTTGATACCCTTTCCTCCTCCATTCTGTTCGCTTAGTGGGTGATGGAGTGGCTCTCTGCATTAAAACTGCCTGGTGCCAGGGTGTGAGGAAAAGAAACATCCTCTGGCACCCATCAAATTACTGCACTACAACAAAAGGTAGCCCTTCACCAGAGCAGTCCAGTCCTTATAGCCACCCAATTCCTTCTGGCTTAGCTCAACAGCTCTGCCCTTAGAATCGCAGAATTGTTTCAGTTGGAAGAGACCTTTAAGATCATCAAGTCCAGCCATTAACCCAGCACTACCAGGTCACCACTAAACAATGTCCCTCAGCACCACATCTCCACAGCTTTTCAATTCCTCCAGGGATGGGGACTCCACCACTGCTCTGGGCAGCCTGGGACAGGCCTTGACAGTCCTTTCAGGAAAGACATTTTTCCTCATGTCCAACATAAACCTCCCCTGGTGCAACCCGAGGCCATTTCTTCTTGTGCTATCATTTATTCCTTGGGAGAAGAGACCAACCCCCGCTTTGCTCCAGCCTCCTTTCAGGGAGTTGTTGAGAGTGAGAAGGTCTCCCCTGAGCCTCCTTTTCTTCAGGGTAAACCCCCCTATGTCCTTCAGCCACTCCTCACAAGACTTGTGCTCTGGACCCTTCACCAGTCTAGGCTTTGGGCACACTCCAGCCCCATAATGTCCTTCTTGTAATGAGGGGCCCAAAACTGAACCCAGGATTTGAGCTGTGGCCTCACCAATGCCCAGTACAGAAATACAATCACTTGCCTAGTCCATGTCTGGCTGCAGTAGTGCTGATACAAGTCAGGATGCTATTGGCCTTCACCCAGCCTGAAGTGACCAAGCCAACACATGCAGCTTTGACACGCTTCTGGGAAATGCAAAGACATCTTCCATCATTGTCTCTTTTGTCCACTATATACCAGCAGATGGACAATTTACCGAGCCACCATTTACACTCACTGGGGTCTGCCAAGAGTCCTGCCAGAGGTAGACAAACCATAGCAGAGAAGGACATAAACACAAAGATGTCTTGATACATCCTGCTCTAGCTACCAAACCACTTATTGCAGCTCTCCCACTGCTTTAACAAAACACCAATAAGGATGGTTTAAAAGAGGAAGAAACCTGCCCAGTCCCACAAATTTAGATCCAGTTAGGCCTCCCCTGAAGTTCAAGTGCTCCCCTATAATTATTGTAGCTACTAATGACTCAGTCAGCAGCACAGAAAACCACTGAGTCTTTTGGCAGGATCATAATGGTCCACATACGCAGGGTACAGTTTCAGTGAGAGTCTCTGCACCAGCTCAGCTTGAGTTGAGAGCCAGCAAACCAAGGAACACATGCCAAAGAAAACCATGGCCATGACTGGGGCTGCTGTGGAAAGGAGAAACCAGCTCAAGCAGTCTGCAGAGTATAGGAAACATCCCAAAGGAGTACTGATCTGCAAGGGCAGCTGCAGAGACAGGCAGAGGGATAGAGAGATGATCTCCAGAGGGCCCTTCCAACCCAAACAAGCGTGTGTATATGTGATTCTGTGCAACAGGCAGAAGTGGTTGTGCCCAGCAGCATCGGGCAACCAGTGCCACACCGGAGTTTGCACAGGTGGGCACACAGGTGAGCAATGGTCTTTGTATTCAACATGCACGTGCACGTTTGAGTAAGTGACTCTCAGCTGAGTGCTGGGTGAGGGAAACATACATGTTCATTGTGCTGTGGGAATTAAAAACTATTAGCAGCACAAATATTGGTTTAAAGTCTACTAAGTTGGTATGTTTGTGTTGGGTTTTTTTTCCATACATCACAGTATCATAGAAACATAGACTCATTCAGGTTGGAAAATAACTCCTTTATAATAGAATCATAGAATGTTAGGCATTGGAAGGCACCTCTAGATAACATCGAGTCCAACCTCCCTGCTAAAGCAGGATCACCTAGGGCGTGTCACACAGGAATGCACTGAGTCCCACCATTAACCCAGCACTGTAAGTCTAATAGTAAACCATGTCCCTCAGTACCACATCTACACATCCTTTAAATACACATTTCTGCTATTGGTTCTCCATTTCTAGTCCCAGCTGACTGGAAGTTAGAAAATGTGATGCCCATCTACAAGAAAGGCCATAATGAGGATCTGGGGAACTACAGACCTGTCAGCCTGACCTTGGTGCCAGGGAAGGTTATGGAGCCAATCATCTTGAGTGCCATCACACAGGTGATCAGGCCCAGCCAGCATGGGCTTATGAGAGGCAGGTCCTGCTTGACTAACCTGATCACCTTCTCACAGAAGGTGATCCACTTAGTGGATGAGGGAAAGGCTGTGGGTGTTCTCTACCCGAACTTTAATAAAGCCTTTGACACCATATCCCACAGCATTGTCCTGGAGAAACTGGCTGCTCATGGCCTGGGTGTAGTCTTTCCTGAGTAAAAAAACTGTATGGCTGGCCAAGCCCAAGTAATTTCTTAACAGTCTTTCTCTGGGCTTGAAGCTGGACTCTTGCAAAGCCTCTCCCCACAGATTAATCATCATTCTTGTTACTCTGAGCCTGGGCCCCTGTTATCTGCCTGGCTGTGAGTGGTGAGTGGCTGTGCTTCCCCCCATTCCTTGGCTGCAGCTCCTTCACAAAGGTGCAAGATGGGATGCTCCACCTCAGAGGGCTTTGGAAATGTCTGTACCAGAGGAAAAAGACAGACTTGGTGGTGGAGGAGCGACTGTCTTGCTCCATGTTTTGGAAACTGCATGGAGGCACAATGCAAAACAATGCTGCAAGGAGAGCTTGACATGGAGATGGTTGCATGAAGAAATCCTGCCTTGTGTGATGAAGCAAAGGCACCTGGAAGGGGACAGTGCCAACAGCGGTGACACTGGGAGGTAGCAATGCCAGCGGTGAGACCCTGACCAGGCTAGGAAAGGTGTGCAGGACAGCTGAACCTACAGCAGGATAAACATAGCCTGGGCACTGTGCTCTGCTTGAAGGGACCACAAGCAGAGGCATTTGCTGGAGCTTTGGGAAGCTGAAGAGACAGGCTCTGGGCTGTGCACAGAAGCCACACAAATGCCTGAGCCACACAGCCAAGTGGGCATGAGGAACCAAGCAGTGATGTACTGCCATGGGTGTGACATCAGTCTAGGAAGGAGAAAAGCAAATCCCAGAGGGAGAATGATATTAGCAAGGCTTTTATAAGGTGGGTAATTAATATGCTCCTCCATGACGGGAGTGATCTATGAGCTCCCCAGCCCTACTGAATCTTGATAGCATAGGGGAGGAAGCTGTGGTGGAAGCTCTCTAGGAGCTGATAAGCTCTCTAGGAGCTGATAAGGAGCTCCCTCTTCTCCAATCCACCCCATCAGCAGCAGGGCTGTCCCCCAGGAAATGGGCTGGCAAAGCTAGGCTGTGCCTGCTGGCAGCTTCCAATGCTTACAGAAAAACAGGTGTTTTTTATAGGCACCAGGAACGGTGGAATTTGGAGTGAGAAGGGTAAAGGGAACCAGAGACAAGCTCTAAACTCTTGCAGCTTGTGCACAGCAATTGGGGTGGTGATGTTTCTGTCAACATCTCTAGCAGCTGTGGTTAGGAGCTGCCATCCTGCCAGCCATGTGCGTTCAAGCATCATGAACATCCCCAAAAGACAAGTGGCTTGTTAATGGGGTTTTTAATTGCTCACAATCCTTCTGTCTTCTGGGCTTTCATGGTTTTAAAACTTCCTTCTTGACCAGCAGGGTTGGTCACAAAGCTTTTTTTGAAAAAGCCCCTTTTTAAAAGACCAAAGCAGAGATTTTCATGCAATTACACCATTTCAGAGCTGAGGTTTTAAGAAAAAAACAAACAGACAATGAGCTGTTGCTGTGGACTGTTAGCAGCTCTGGGGTTTGGTTCTGGAAGGGGCCTGGTATGGGGGAGAAGAAATCTTCCTCTGCCAGTGAAATCTCAGCTGCTACAAATAAGCAAATTCCAACGTTCAGTCCCAAAAATTCTCAGCCTGCAGAGATACACAGTACTTGATGCCCTGCTGTGAAGCTCTGCATCTTCCCTCCTCCCACCCACCAGCTGTCTCTCTGGTACATCTCCCATCTTTTCTTCTGAGCCCACTGCAGCAAAAGATGCTTTTCCTCCCAAAGAGCTTCCCCCAAACACTCTCTTCCTCTCTGCTAAGAAGTGTGGTCTCTGAGCATCAGTCACTTATGAAACCAGCTGCTTCCCTGACCTGTTGTTATCCAGGCTCTGATTTTCACTTGGCCTTTTGCTCTCCATCTGCAGAGAAAGAGGTACCCACGCAAACTGTTGTTAGTAAGTTGCGATTCTGCTTGCACTGGTAATGCCAGCCCAGAGAGGTTAGTGGAGGCACAAGGGTTAAGACAAGCTAACACTGGAGACAAAAGCAATGGATTTAATTAAATGAAGCAGAAAATCCTACTATTTTCTTTCCTGCCCTTGCTGGGAAATATTTGCCTACCCTCCTCCCCCCTTGTATCAAAAACCTTGAATGAAATAAAACTGTTCAAATCTACTTTCTCTGGTTGCAGAATGGTTTCTAACAGGTCAAAACACAGGCCAGCAGCAGCTGCTTCTTCTTCCTCCCTCCACATCTGGCATGACATTTTACCACCATGAGGTGTTAATCCATAAGAATTACCACCAATCCTTAATGAAGATTTTTGCTCCCTCTTCTCCAATCCACCTGAGTTTCTCCACCATTTGAAATGCCTTGACCTCTTGCCACCAACCCACTCCCAGATGTAGTTGGGACACAGCAAAAGACCAGATAATATCTGTGGGGAATTACTGCATTCCCTGTGGGTCATTTTCCCAGGGCTCTCTGAAATAACCTTCCCAAGTTGCATGACCCCCACAGGCCACCAAGTTATTCTAGAATTTGCAGGAGAAGAACTGGAAAGTTCATTTTAAAGGAAAAGTGGTGGGATGGCTCATTCCCTGTGTGCTTCTTCCTCTGCAGAAGAAGCCATATGGCAGTGCTTAACTGCACTTACTGTGCTGGAATTACTTGGCCTTCTGGCTTTCTTCTCCAAGACTGCCCAACTGTGCATTGCCACCAAGCTGCCACCTGCCTGCCTGGCAAGTGCTGTCCCACTCCCTGGGCTCAAAACTTATATAGGCAGCTCCATTCCCAGGTGGCTGCAACCCCTGAGAGCACTTCCTTCATCTTACCTTAGGTTTTACTGATCTCACCCCTGTCTGCATTAACTCCATCAATATTTAGCTCATCTGGTGTCCCTGAAGATCCTAGACCCAGGGCCAAAAAAAATTTGGTCATGAGACCCAACAAAACAGTCTTAAAATCCTCTTTGCCTGCACTTGCAACTGCGCAGCTTGCAAGCTTTGCGACACTTGTTTTCTGATTGCTTTAAGATGTGAAGGCACAGGGCAAGGCAATTTGGGAAGCTCTGCCAGTGAAAAATCCCACATGCATGCACTGAAGCAAACCATGTCAGCACTGCCATAAAGGTTTCCTGTGGGAAGAAATCATTACTCGAGAAAACATACCTTTTTGGAGCAAGAAATGCTCCTTTGAATACGAGTCAATGCTAGGTGTGAGGTTTTGGTGCTTGGGGCTCATCATGTGTGTCAGGACCCCAGAAGACCCCCCCACCAAGTGTTCCCTATCCCAGCATGACAGTGACATTCCCTCAGCCTGACAAGCAACACAGCGCTTTGATTTGGGCTGAACACCACACTCCTTGTCTGCCTGGTAGGACAGCAAAGTGACCACAGGTTAGGAGCTGATTAGCAAGAAGTTGCTCTTCTCATTTAGGTCACTTCTGGTGAAGGACCACCTTTGGCATGTGTACCCCATCCTGCCTCTCCAATGGGGCCACGAGCAGCTAGATCCAATGAGGTGATGTTCATAGACCTCAGTAGCTGGAAGCCACGGGAAATGAGATCCTGATGTGCTTTGAAAATAAATGCAAACCCAGAGAACCTTGTCAGGGAAGCCAGGCAAGTGTTAAATCACAACAGCAGGTTATCTGCCTTGTGATCTCATCCACAACAGTGTTAACAACAAAATCAAGGTCTCTGCTTTCCTGAAGAAGAGAATAAATCTGAGAGGCAATTCAACATTGCAACCCAAGTGAGGAGCATCATCTAGACCCTTCTGCTGCTCTGGGTGGGCTGGCAGGGGAAATCTCTATCTACTAGAAACACAGTTTTTACATGGGTGAGTTAAAACAGTACTAAGATTTTCTATTTAAAAAAATACTTGCAGTTTCACAGTTGATATAGTCAGAAGGTAAGGCTTATTTCAGTCCTGGAGAAGAAACCATGATTCTGCTCCTCTTCTCTGCTCTGGTGAGACCTGCCCTGCAGTGCTGGGTCCAGCTCTGGAGTCCTCATCACAGGAGAGACAGGGACCTGTTGGAGCAAGGCCAGAGAAGGCCACAGCAATGATGGGAGGGCTGGAACTCCTCTTCTAGTGAGGCCAGGCTGAGAGAGTTGGGGTTGTTCAGCCTGGAGAAGAAAAGGCTCTGGGGACACCTTCTTGCAGTCTTTCAGGACTTCAGGGGGGCCTGTCAGAAAGATGAGGACAGACCTTTTAGCAGGATCTGTTGTGACAGGACGAGGGGTGATGGGTTTAAACTAAAAGAAGGGAGATTTAGACTAGAGAGAAGGAAGAAAATTTTTATGCTTAGGGCGGTGAAACACTGGTCCAGGTTGCCCAGAGAGGTGGTCGATGCCTCATCCCTGGAAACATTCCAGGTGAGGTTGGATGGGGCTCTGATCAACCTGGTCTAGTTGCAAGCATCCCTGGTCACTGCAGGGGAGTTGGACTAGCTGAGTTTTAGAGATCACTTCCAACCCAAACCATTTTATGATACAACATGGAGGGTTTGTCTGCAGATTAAACAGATCACTTTAGAAGTTAATCCAGGCTCACTGTCTTAGGGAATCCAGTCCTTGATTACTATTCCGTGGACTGCGCAAGCCTGACAAGACCTAGACTGCTTGGCTCTGTTGTGCCGCTGTGTCAGCCCTGGCTCTGCACTGGTGTCTGATGCAATCCCTCTGCTTTGGTGCCGGCAGCAGAGCCTGTGTTGGTAACACAGGGGACCAGGCTGAACCTGTCGGAGAGGTGATAGGAGAGCTGAAGCTTGAACGCCAGCTCAGCTGTTAACAAAAGGCCTCTGGCAGCATTCATCCTGTAAAATACTCCATCTGCAAGCTCACATGAGCTTAGCTGGAGAGGAGGCTGTGACTCGTGCTAGCTTGAATCAATCCATCCCCACTCAGGCAGCACAGAAGTGTGTGTTAGCCAACTCCAGCACAGCAAACTCATTTTTTTCCTGGGCTCCATTTATTGTTTGATTATTGGGGCTAATAATTCCTGACCCAAGCTTGCCAAGGGGCCACGAGTGGGCACACAGTCAGACCACCCAAAAGGAAAGGAGAAGCCACTGCTGCGGAGATGCTGCTGCCCAAACCTCCAACGAGGTGGCGTTTCAGCAATGCCGTGCAGAATTTCTGTTGAACACTGACAGTGTGCCACAGGATCAGGGGATGGTTCACAGACAATGCAAAAAAGAGCACCCATTAATTCAAACTTGCCTTGCAAAAAAGTTTTATTTTTAGCTCTTGCAAGTGGTGCCAGATTGACAGTGTTATAAATAGAGGACTCCTATTTATCCTACAGTCTTGGTACTGCAGTGCTAAGTCAGTTTTACGACCTCAATAAATCCAGATTAGGTGCTCTCAAGGATGTGTCACCATACAAGTAACATTTCCCCTTCACATTCATATATGTGGCTCAGGGGATGGATGGATTATGCCAAGGGGGTGGGGTTGTGCTGCCCTCCTAAACCAGCCTGATGCTTTCTGATCTGTCTTAATGTGATACAGGCTGACATTCAAACAAGACTGTGGATCTCAGCTTCCCATTTATGAGTCCTATCTAAAAGGTGATTACCTACCTTGCCTTCTGGGGTGAAAAGACTACTAACAGACAACGCTCTGTCTTGACACCCAGGACTGAGAGCATCCCCCTCTGTCTCTGAATGCTGGCCAGATGCTGCTCCATGCGGGATTCAGCCAGCTGATGAAATTGTGGTATCCTTGCACGTATCAGCCACACAGACAACGAAAAAACAGCAGGGCTGGGAGTGAGAACAGCTTGCAGCTCTGCAAAGATGGAGGAAAGAGAGACAGCAGTAAAAAGTCTGATTTGGTAGAATAATTTACAGTCTATTGCTACGATGTTGCTTCTCTGCCAAGCTGACTGTCAGTAAATATT
Organism: Megaceryle torquata; assembly: GCA_024611175.1. Taxonomy (NCBI): domain Eukaryota; kingdom Metazoa; phylum Chordata; class Aves; order Coraciiformes; family Cerylidae; genus Megaceryle; species Megaceryle torquata. Next base: position 37,904 of record JANIJG010001596.1, on the reverse strand, counting down.
AAAATGCTGAAATAATTCTTAACCCACTTCAAATAAAAAGTAACTTCCCTCCAGTTCCCTTCCATTTCTTTTATCCTTCCACCAACTCACGCTGGTACATTAAATCTGTGGCATTATGTCAATAACCACCACAACAAGCATTTTCTAGCAACCACTCACCTCCCTGTGATACTCCTAGAGACAGGGGATGCTGAATACCTTGGCAGCAGGTAAAGGCACTCCCGCAAAGACAAGCATTTCAGGGTGTCTGCTCCAAAATGTGTCACCTAACTCCTTAGCATTCATTTGAGACTGTGCCCTCCTGCAAAAAAAACCACACATGAATCATAGTATCGTGGACTACCAGGTTGGAAGGGACCTCAAGGATCATCTGGTCCAAGCTTTCTTGGTAAAAGCACAGTCTAGACAAGCTGGCCCAGCACCCTGTCCAGATGAATCTTCAAAGTGTCCAGTGCTGGGGACTCTACCACACCCCTGGGGATATTATTCCCATGGCTAATTGCTCTCATTGTGAAAAATATTCCTCTTGTGTCCAATCAGAATCTCCCCCGGAGTAACTTGTACCCATTAAACCTGACTTTTCCATGCAGCTCCTTGTAAAAAGGGAGTCTCCATCTTCTCTGTAGCCACCTTTTAAATACCAGAACATGGTGATAAGGTCTCCCCTGAGCCTGCTTTCTTCCAGGCTGAACAAACTCGCTTCTCTCTGCCTTACATGGCAGCTTCCCAGTCCTCGGATCATCCTGGTGGTCCTTCTCTGGACCCTTTCCAGCACAAGCTACCTGCCTGAAGACTGACTGGTCTTCCTCTAGGCTCTCCTCTGTTGCCTACTGCCAGTAACCAGGGAAGTGCAAAAGGAAAAGGATCTGTAGCCTTCAGTTACTCAGAAATGACCTAGTTCCCTAACTGGGAACTGGTCTCTCAGGTTGCTTTGGTCTCTGCTGGGAGCCCAGAGAGCATATACACTGGGAAGCTGAGCGTATCAAAGAGCATACAGATTACAGCAGATGTAGTTTACTGATCCTTTCATTCTCCATGAGATGTTTATAGTTTCCAAAGCTGGAGGCCAGCATGAGTACAAGCTGCTTGTCTCAGAAGCAGCATTTCACCTGGTCAGCTGCTTGGTGTGAGGAAGTAGGGTGCTGGTTTGGGGAGGCACCACGTTGCCTGCCCCAGCCCTGCAGTAAATTCCTGCTCCAGCTGCTGATAGGAGCTTGCTTCTCCTCCTTGCTTGACCTAGGAGGGGAGTCTGGAGGTCAGGTCAGTGGAAAAGAGGTGCTCAAGCTTACTGGAGCCCAAAAAAAGTATGAAAAGATGATTGTGGAGAGGAATAATCCTTACCCATTTGCTTAAGTAGCCTCAATGTCTGTGTCTGGGACCACCACTGGGGAAGACTGGGTGTTTGGCTGGTCTTGTACTGGACTTTGTGTGAGTGCGAATGGAAAGAAAATGCAAAATGAGGGATGACAGGGTGTGAGGAAAAAAGAACTTAAAAAAAAAAAGAAAGAAACATAAAGTGCTTGTGCATAGCAAGCTGAGAAAAAATAAACCAAGCCTTAGTGGGAGTATGCGTTATTTGCTAGACACTGCTGTCTGATTTTAGAGTCACAAGCCTGAGCACTGAAACTACCACAGAGTCATCATGGAGTTGCAAACCCAGCCTACGCTGCTATAAATGAGGATTTTGTTGAACTTCCCAATATCCACGAGTGGCACCATATATTCACGTGCCAGCCTGAGATGAGAATGTCACAATTCCTGTAAGGCACGTGGGCACTGGAGCTCCCCAGTGGATGATGATCCCATTTCATGGCAGCTCTTGAGGTTTCAGAATTACTTCCCTCTGCCTGAAATGAAAGCAGCATCTTTCAGCTGTTTTTGAAAACAGAATTTTGTTGAAATGTCTGTTTTGGAATGAAAATCTGAAGCCTTTTCAGGACAGAGGAGATATTGTACTGCACAAGGCACTGGTTGGGAGGATGAGTCACCCTGACTCTCATCTCTGCTCCCCTGGAGGTATGGGCATAGTTTTTCTACCCGAGTAAGTGTGGACACACCAAGCTCAGCAAGAACACTCCAGTGGCTTCAATGCCACTGAGCCAGAGTGACAGCATAGGGTTTGACACATAGCTCATAGAATCATAGAATGGTTTGAGTTGGAAGGGACTTTAAAGATCATCTTGTTTCAACCCCACTGCCATAGGAAGGGACACCTCCCACTAGACCAGGTTGCGCAAGGCCCCATCCAGCCTGGCCTTGAACACATCCAGGGATGGAGCATCCACAGCTTCCATGGGCAACTTGTGTCAGTGTCTAATACTCAAGAGTGAAGAATTTCTTCTTAATTTCTAATCTAAACCTCCCCTCTTCCAGTTTGAAGCCATTACCCCCCATCCTATGGCTACAAGCCCTTGTCAAAAGTTCCTCCCCAGCTTTCTTGTATGCTCCTTTAAATACTGAAAAGGCACAATATAGTCTCCCTGGAGCCTTCTCTTCTCAACAAACCCAACTCTCTCAGCCTGTCTTCACGGCAGAGGGGTTCCAGACCTCAGATCATCGTCCTCATCTGGATCTGCTCCAATAGGCCCATCTCCTTCTTGTGTTGGGAGCTCCAGAGCTGGACACAGTACTCCTGGTGGGGTCTCAGGAGAGCTACTCCATGCTTCTAACTGGGAAAGGCAAGAAGTAGAATAGAGAGTTGAATGCACCCAAATAAAGCTATTAGGGATTTCGAAAGAGTATTGGGCATCCTGTGGCTTGCTAGCACCCCCTTCTGGTCTGTCATTACTGGCTCCCCTTCGAACCCAAAGCCAACTCCCAGGGACATGCTGACTCCTGCATCAGCTTGTGCCTTGAACATCCCAGCTCCGGCCTCCCCTGCCTGCAGGCAGTTCTTCTGCTGTTTGTTCCTGACATGAAGCTCCTGTCGCTGGAGGATATGGACGTGAGTCTTTTGTTCATTTTCCATGAACTCTGACTGATTTGAAGTGACTTGGACCTGCAGCGGTCTCCTGGACAGCAGGAAGTCCCAGCTCCTGACCCTCACTCTGAGGAGTCTGGACCATATTTTGACCATCCAAGGACAAGCAAAGCACTTAGCAGCAGAGCCTGTTCCTCTGGTTCCTGCTACCCCCTGCCCAAAGCGGAACTCTCAGAGTCACACGGGAATGATCCAGAGGAGGAACAAACAGTCTGGAACCCTGACAGCTCTCTGATCACGTTGGCTTTGCTTGGATCTCTTCAGAAGCTGCCAGCTCAGGTAGACAGAAGGCTGTTTTCCTCTTTATTTAATAATTTAAAGTGAAAAGCATATTTGGGAAACCTCTTTTTCTCATTTACCAAATGTGGTTACAATATTCAGCTGTTTGCCTCAAGATTTACACCACGGTACTCACCGCAGTATCAGAGCCTGAATGGAGTCAGGAGCGGATGCAATGTCTTGCTGAAGGAAACAAGACCATACATTTGCCATCTACTCACAATGTTATAATAAGGTGCATGTAGGAAGGCAGCCATTTCCCTTCTGCTGTGCCCAGCAGCGTGTGGCATGAAGCCCCCATGATTTTGCATTCAGATGGGGGATGCCCTTCCTAGGTTAATACCTTTGAGAGGGAGATGGGGCTCTTTGCTCCACCAGTCCTTCGTCTCCAGGGCTGAGGATGAGCAATCTGGAGGAATGATGCACCCTATCCACAGCAGCACAACACATGGCTCCTGCTGTGAGAAGTCGTAATGCTTTGGTTTTCTTTTCAGAACAAAGCTTAAGGAGCACTTAGCCCCACAGCATGCTCCAGAGACAGTCACAGTTTCGCATTAAACAACTCTGTTACAAAACGCTGCATGGTTAAGGGCTGGAACAGTTCATGCATGGTGGCACGGGCTTGATGGACTTCCAAGGCAGGGAAGGACATTCTTCAGGGTCTCTAGGAACACTGTGTAGTCAGCAGCTAAGGACCTTCCTTCTTGTCAGAAACTCTGACCTTTCAAGGTCATCTAGACCAACCCCACTGCAGGGAGCAGGGTCACCTGCAATTAGAGCAGGTTGCTCAGAGCCCCATCCAACCTCACCTGGAATGTTTCCAGGGATGGGGCATTGACCACCTCCCTGGGCAACCTGGGCCGGTGTCTCACCACCCTCAGAATAAAAAATGTCTTCCTTCTCTCTACGCTAAATCTCTCCTCTTTTAGTTTAAACTCATCACCTCTTGTTGTGTCACAACAAACCCTGCTAAAAAGTCTGTCCCCATTTTTCTTCTTGGGGACTTCTTGCCCCCTTTAAGTACTGAAAGGCCACAGGAAGATGTCCCCAGAGCCTTCTCTTCTCCAGGCTGAACAACCCCAACTCAGCCCATCCTCACAGCAGAGGGGTTCCAGCCCTCCCACCATTACCATGACCTCCTCTGGCCCCACTCCAACAGGTCCCTGTCTCTCCTGTGCTGAGGACTCCCGAGCTGGACCCAGCACTGCAGGGCAGGTCTCACCAGAGCAGAGCAGAGGAGCAGAATCCCCTCCCCGACCTGCTGCCCACACTGCTTTAGATGCAGCCCAGGGTGCAATTGGCTTTTGGGCTGCAAGCGCATGTTTCTGGGTCGTGTACAGATTTTCATTCAAACAAATTACTCCCTCCTGTTCTAAGTTATCATATTCTGAGCAAAACCCATCAAGCAAATTATACAACCATCCAGCTCAAAAGGAAGACCTCCTGTAGCACCAGCTCCTCTGAGCCATGAAACAGAATATAACAACACTGAGTTTAGAGCAGAAGGAACACACGATCCATCTTTGCTTCCTGGTTCCTAATACCTGAAGACAGGTTCAAGTGACACACCACAATCATCTCTCAAGCTGACCACAAGTTAGCAACATGCCTGACAGATTCTTGCCTTGGTCTCCTACCACTATTCCTTGTACATAAGGCACAGAGAGGGTCTCTGTGCCCTGCTGAAGAGCAGATCCTCAAGCAGAGCACAGATCTGACCCGTGAAAGGGTTTTACACTGCTAATTAGAGCATTCAATCAACCCCAGCATGGACACTCAAGCTGGGAATGGCACCCTAAGGAGACTGTAACCTACAGCCATCACTGAGCACCTTCAAATCCACACCCTCCCAAAATGCCAGTGCATGACTTTGTCTCTGGCCACATCCAGAGCTCAGACAGGAGAGATGGTCTCAGCACCGTGCAGCAGCTGGGGACATGACATAGACGAGGGAAGCGATTGTACCTCTGTATTCTGCACTCAGCACTGGTGAGGCTGCACCTCAAATCCTGGGTTCAATTTTGGGCCACTCACCCAATTAAGGACATTGAGGGGCTGGAGCATGTCCAGAGAATGGCAACAAAGCTGGGGAAGGGTATAGAACACAAGTGTTTTGAGGAGCAGCTGAAGGAACTGGGGTTGTTCAGCCTGGATGCTCAGGGGAGACCTTCTCACTCAACAACTCTGTGAGAGGAGGCTGGACCCAGGTGGGGTTGGTCTCTTCTCCCAGGGAACAAGAGGAAATGGCCTCAGATTGCACCAGGGGAAGTTCATTTTGGACACAAGGAAAAATGCCTTCTCCAAAAGGGTTTTCAAGGCCTGTCTAAGGCTGCCCAGGGCAGTGGTGGAGTTCCCATCCCTGGAGGGATTGAAAAGCCATGGAGATGTGGTGCTGAAGGACATGGCTTAGTGGTGACCTGGCACTGCTGGGTTAATGGTTGGACTCAATTGTCTTAAAGGTCCCTTCCAACCAAAACGATTCTATGGGTGTTCCTGGGTATGGCACAGCAGTAGGCAGATGCAGTGCTCAGGCATGCCCCTTGCCCTCCAGATGGCAAAGTTGGGACTCCAGCGGGACAAGGTTTGTAACATAGTGCTGACTTTGTCCCTCCTGAACTCCATCCTTTGTCAGGTCTCTGTCAAGAGCAGCAGTTGAGCGTAACTAAATTGAAGCAACACTGAGAGTGTGCAGTTTATGTATTTCTAGATCATTAAGCCTTCTCCTAGCGACAGTGTTTAAAAGGCACAATGACGTTTCATTCCTCTCCCCACTCCCCCCCTGCTTTGCTGCTTGGCTTTTGGAAATTAAAAGATAAGCTTTGTAAATCTCGTGGAGAAGAGAGAACTGTCACTTTAGCTTTAGAAGAAAAGCCAGCAAAGAAACAAAATTCTTCTTCTGGCAGAGGAGAAAAAAATCCATTATTAAAGGCTTAGAGACAAAGGCTCTCAACACAATTAAAGGCAAACTTAAGCCTTTGAAAGCAGAGGGCATGACATTGGAATACACACAAGAGGTAGAGATGAAAGCCTCCATTGTAGTGCTGTTGAAAAAGTAAAAAAAAAAAAAAAAGTTTCAATGGATGCATTTGCCTAAACCAAAGTAGATGAGAAGCTTTCTAGAGAAGGGCTGGAGTCTTCCCATGTGTTTGCACAATGCCAAGAGCCCCTGGGCTCAGTCTTAATTAGGAACCTGGGGCATTACCAGAATAACTTGGAGAGAGAGGGTCACAACATTTCATTAATCAGAAAGAAAACAGGACTCCAATATTTTCTAAGGGAAATATTCCACCTGGGAAATCTAATCTTTCTTTCCAGCCTGTTCAGCTGAAGGAAAAAATGTTTTGATTTGGTGTTGTCAAGGCATTTGTTTTGCAGGAGAGCTTGCTGAGGACACAGTGCTGCACTCCAGGCATGCAGGTGGCTTTCAGCCCAGCAGTGGCCGGAAGATGTGGCCACCTCCAAAAACACTGAGCAGAGTAGTCCTGGCTCTCCCAGCCTCTAAACTAAGAGCACTATATCCAAGCAAATCCCAGATCTTTGATGTAGGAAACACCATTATTGGAGTGCTTTGCTCTTAGCAGGTAGTAAAGCTTCCCCTTGCTCTCAAACCCTCTACCTCCAACCAGAAGTGCCGTGAGCCAAACACTCATTGTAAGATGCTCTCAACTAGTGTGTAAATGTCCAAGACCCCTCACTGCCATTCAGGAAAGTCTGTGCTGGTCAAGGACTGCCACCATTCAGTAAAATCACAGGTTTGCCATCCACCCTCTGCTGCAACTGCCCAAAGCTAGGTCTGGCTTGACCCTAGATGGCTGCACCATGCTGGGGAGGTGATGACTTCTGCTTCCTTAAGATCTGTCTCTTTGCTGAGAAGCTCAGGTGTCTTTCTAGGAGAGGAGCTCCCTCTTCTCTGTGAATCAACATAGGCTATAATGGCTCACATGTCTTTGGAGGGAGATGCTCCTACCCAAGTGGTGGCCCTTTCCCTCTGCGTGGTGTGTCAACATGGGCAGCCTACATTATTATTCATGCTGGTTTTAATCTAGGGCTCCGCAGGACAGGTAAAGGATGTCTTATACCAAAACTCAGCATCATTACGGTGAGGTTAGAGTTAAAGACTATATGGAAAAGAATGGTACCCACCTAAGGTTATTCGGAGAGTTGATGATAGGAGCTGAGTATGCAGAACGTTTCTCAGTTTCTTCTCCTTGGTCACACAGGGGCTGTGCTGGCATCTTGTCCCTCCTGAGAAGGAAGGTCTATCGTTACATCTAGCTGGCAGTTTAATCTTCTTCTAATTCTCCTCTCCAGCAATGCTCCTGGGATAGATGATGCTGTTTTGGGATGACCTGTGTTGCTTCTACACAGAACAAAAAGACAAGAGGGAGGGTGAGGTGGACTAGATGAACTTTAAAGTTTGCTGACAACCCAAACCATTCTATTATTCTATAACAAGAGAAGGCAGAAGCTGCACCAGACATGCTTACCTCCTGCCTGTAGCCAGAGGACAACCCTTGTGATGGTGGCAAGACCTTGAGGAGCTGCATGGAGCTGTTCCAGAGGCTGCCACTTTTCTAAGCCCAAGCTAGAGGAAGGGGTGTCAGTCCTTCCCCTCAGACTGACATCTGCTCTGAAAACTCCTGAGATTTTACCCATTAATGTCAACTCATAGACCAATTTCTGTCACAACCAGTCATCTCTTTGCACAGAAAAAGGCAACTTGTTCCACTGAGGGCATTGAGTGGCTTCCTGACAATGCTGACAGCATTTGTCAGATACAAACCAGGTAACCAAGAGCTGAAGGAATATCTTGATACTTGTCCCCCTAACTTAGATTTCTTGCTCATATTTGTCTATGGCAAACTGCAGCCCTCTTCATTTAAGGATACTTGTCCATCATGAACAGCCAATCAACTAAGCCAAATACCCTCTGATATGCAGTGCAAGAGCAGATAAGAGACAGGCTAATTTACTGTCCTCCACTCTGAAAATACAAGCAAGGTCTGTCGATGCTTTTAGCTTCATTTTTTTTTTGGTATGTTTTCCATTGGTTGGTTTGGTCACCAAGGAGACTGAATTCCTACACTCTCTGTTTGAGATGTTTGCCAGAACATAAATCCACAGCTCTGAGCCAATGGCCATAACAGCATAATTATATAAGGTACATGTTGGGCTTGTGAGCTCAAGCTTTGCTTGCTGTACACCTGATATGCTGGGTTGTTATGTCCACCCAAAGGGGAAAACAACGTCCTCCAGGTCTGTTCTAAGCCCAAGTCCTTCCTCGCATCATGATTAGGAGACGCCTTAAATCTGAAGTTTCTCTCTTTATGTTCCTCATACCCATGTAGGAAGTCCTGTATAAAACACACCAGAGCATTAGAGAAAGGAAAATATATTCTGCTGTACTTCTGCCAACAGCAGCTGAGGCATAACTTCAGAAAATACCAGCATAACCAGGCCACTTTGGTTCCTCTCCTCAATGAGCAGCAATGGCTCTCTGTACTCACTAATCCTGCTCTCCCTCCAATTCCCACTCCTGTCCCCGTCCCTCCCCCCACCTCAAAACTGCTCCTAAAAGTGAGATCAGTTTTCAAAGCACTCAACAGCAGCACCGTTTGATGGTGTTAATGGGAATTCTGTGCCTGGGACAACTTTCAGAGTGCACACTCGCCAAGTTTATACTGAGTCCCCCAGGACACAGACTGTCTCATGTTGTTTGCACGATGCCTGTCACACTGGTCTCAATCTCCATAGCAATCCACAGAAGCAAATACCTGACCAGAAAGTGTGAGGCAGAGCTCTTGTTTATCTCAGTGGGACAAGGATATGGATGGGACAAGACAATGTCCTCTGTGGGCTGTTCAGCTAGGCTGAGGTGATGCCATAGATAACTGGGTCAATGGCCTTGGGTCAAAGATGCCATCAGGGTATTTGCAGCTGTGAAATCTCAAAGCAAAGCAAACCCTTGTCAGGTCACTTATATAAATCATTACCTAATGAGGTGTCCTCTCATATCTGCATTACAGGAAACTGATACGCTGAAGAGAGTTGGCTCTAGTAATGCATTGTGGAGGACATGTCGGAAGAAATTCACAATCCTGAATGCTGAAGGCTTCAGGGGTGAAGGCGCTGCCTTTCCGAACCCCCATGAACAGGCCCAAAGGAGCACTGGGGAGAAAGCCAGGCAGCGAGCTGTTGTGCTGTGCAGCAGACAGATGACCCTCCACACACACGTCTCAGTGTCTCTATATTTGACCTGCTAACCTTTCAAAATACAGTCTAAACACATCTGGTCTTCAGGGATGATTTTTTACATCAGGCCCCATCCTGTCCTTTTCTAGAATCAGCAACAAAGCTGTTTCTCAAAGCAACAGCTGGTTTACACGAGATTATTTTCAAGCCAGCTCCTTAACAGATACATCAGTCCCCTCTCCGCTTCCCCCCCCCCCCCCCCCCCCCCCCCCCCCCCCTCATCCGCCCCCCAGCCCCCCCCACCTCCCCCCCCCAG
>JANIJG010001596.1:0-18174 GCA_024611175.1 Megaceryle torquata | reverse complement strand
TAGTGCCAGGACAAGAGGGCATGGCCTGAAGCTGTGCCAGGGGAGGTTTAGGTTGGATCTTAGGAAGCACTTCCTCATGAAAAGGGTGATTAGACACTGGAATGGGCTGCCCAGAGAGGTGGTGGAATCACCATCCCTGGAGGTGTTTAAAGCAAGACTGGATGTGGCGCTTAGTGCCCTGGTCTAGCTGATGTCATGGTGATAGGTCATAGGCTGGACTTGATGATCTTGGAGGTCTAATCCAGCCACAGTAATTCTGTGATTCTGTGAAGGTGAAAAAAAAAACCCAACCCAACCAAAAGCTGCTTAAGACACACAGGATTTTCTACAAATCCACTAAGTTAGTTTTAGCCTCTCCTTTAGGAAGGGAACAGACAGTTTCAGGGTCCCCTGTCCTACATCTCTCTTGGGAGCAGACCTGCAACAGGGGCAAGGTAAGGGCAGGTAAAAGTTCTGTGAGCTGACAGCTAATGGAATTTAGACTCCGACGGATGGTTTTTCATGACTGATTACAGCTGACAGCTTCACATGGATGAGGTGCTTCTGGTTTCTTCTCCATGTGGACATGCAGGCACAGAGGAAAAGGGGCATCCATAGGAAGGATCCAAGCATGGCTAAGACAAGCAACATGTTTATACTGGGCTTGGTTATTCCGACTCTTTTAGCTATGAAGTATTCTGTGGATGGTACCGGTTTGCCATAGTCAAGGTAGACACAGGTGGGATGAGACCTACAGCCTTTTCAGTCCAGCAGCCTGGTGCTGTTCTGGAGCAGCTCCTTGCCCCAGATAGGAGCTTCTCCATCCTCTACTGCAGCTAAATACTAAAGTAGGCACAGATAAGGTGGTGGCTGCTTGCTTGGCCCAAAAGACCACTGCTCTTCCCATCTCCCCACACTCCTGGAACACATCTGGAGCCTCTGATGGTCTGCTCTGCTCCCCCTGTGCTGCATGATGAATCTCACAAAATCACACCAAATGCACACACACCCCAGCAGTAATGACCGTGGAGCAAGCAAAGGAGCTACCTCAGGTTAAAAATACAGCTCAGCAAATATTGGCCAGACTTAAAAAAAAAAAAAGAGGTGACTTTCTCCAAGCAGCAAACCAGAATTCAACCAGAGAGAGGAGACTTACCACACTGTCCTTCGTTAACTTCACAAGCTGATCATTCCCCCAGGACTTCCAGCCAGCACAAGCAGCTGCAGTCGTCCAAAGGCACATGGAAAGAGCCTTGTTTTCCCAAGGACAGTGAAGGGGAGAGGCAGGAGTGCCATGGGATCAATGCTGGGCACGTCTCTTCCCAAAGCTATAAATGTGAATCATTTCTCCATTATCATGGTATGAGGGAAGTAAATGTGCCTGCCTGGAATTTATGTCCCCAGATCTCTGCACCACAGAAAGACTCTGAGTGATTGTCTGCCAGAGCTTGAGCTGGGAAAAACAGATTTTAAAGATACAGAGGGGGCTGTTTGACTGTTTGGCTCTTCCCTGGATCCATCCTTTACAGGCTATGACAGCACTGGCAGCAAGATTTGGAAAGGATCGTGGAGATCTCTAGGGAAACAGCAATGCAGTGGGAAGTTGACTCCAGCCATGAGATGGACAGAAGACCATAAAAGAAGGGCTCTGGGATAGGAATTGCAGACATTTCCTCTTTCCCACGGGTGAGAAGGGCAATGGAGGACCATATGGAGCAGGACATCTTGAAGTGTGTATTTCTAGCTCAGAAGTAATCAGTTCAGGAGGTGTCTATATTTATTCACTGGAAATATGTGCTTGAAATTTACACGCAGATGTTGAGACCCCAGGGCAGTTGACAAGGCTTGTATTAACTTAGGACCAGTGTGCACCATCTGTCCAAGTCAGAAAGGAAAAGAGTGACTTTTCTCCTCTTGGGTTGAATCTCTTACTGTTGGTGTGGCTGAACTGGTTTGCAGAAGTTCAAAACATGCTCTTTATTGAAGAAAGGCATGGTCTTGAATTGATAACTGTTTCTGACACCTACAATGAAGAAGCCAATCTGTTCTTTCAGAGGTCCTCAAATGCATCATCTCTTATGACTGCATATGGTTACTTTGAAAGGAAGGAACAGGAAGCGATCCCTTTGAGCACCTGGACACAGAGCAGCTCTTACAGATTCCTGACTTCAAGTTCTCAGGAGAAATTGGAGCATCCATACTAGGATTTTCTATGGTGTAGAACAACAGCTCTCCCCATGGAAATAGAGGACTGGAGTTAAAAGCTCCAGGCACAGATGAAGATCTCACATGCTTACGGACCAAGAGGGATACCTGGAAGGTTTTCAGTCCATAGGACCTACATAACCACACCTCTGTCAGTTTTCTACCAAAGACAATCGAATCCTAGAAATCTTCCAGCACAGATGGCTCTAGGCAATGTGGACCCAGAGAGGAAAGCGAGCAGAAGGTCAGGTAGCAACAAAACCCATCTTCCTCTCCTGACAAGCATTCTTGACTCAAGAAAAAATGCAAAATTGAGTTGTCCCATATGGATCCTGAGCAATTCTCCCCCCTTTCTGAGGAATCTGGGCTCAGGACCTCCTTATCTGCCAGGGTTTCTTTTCTCTTACAGGCAGTGTCCAGACAAATACACCCACCAAAAGCATCTACTTTGGGCTTTTTAACCTTGAATTCACAAATGCTTCCAATGTCATTCTCTCACTAATCTGTCCTTCTCTGGCCCTAGCCACACTTCAGGATGTCATCCTGAAATGGAAACCAGCTGCAAGACCAAGCTACCTGCATCTCCCTGCCTGTCACTGAACAGTAGTCACAGTGGGGGGCTGAAAACATCCTTCAAGCATCAGTCAGTGTGTTACTGATCTCTGCACTCAGACCTGCACAGCATTCCAAGCAAGACTGCCTCCAACTAGGTTCTGCATTCCCTGGCTAAAGCAAGAGCTCCTTTTTCTATGCTTGCCCTACTTTCTGGTCATAATTCAGTGGCGCATTAAGATCAAGCCTGCTCTGACTACCTGTACACATTTAGTGAGAAAGGATTTCTCCAGAGGGAGCTCTTAAAAGCACTTGGGTCAGAAGCCAGTTCAGGTATTGAAATATCTCCATCACTAAGTTACAAACAGGACAAAAAAGAAAAAAAAAAGAAAAAAGAAAAAAAAAGTTGTAACAGGCAACAGAAACACTTCTCATATTGGTCAAGTTGCAGATGTCCCTTCTCAGTGCTAAGGGGTTGGACTAGATGACTTTTAAAGGTCCCTTCCAACCCAAACCATTCTATGATTTTCTGATAAGTGCATACAAAAAAATCTGGTTGGAGTTCTCACTACTGTAGTTTAAGATCCTGCAACCAGAATGAGGTACCACATCCTGTGCAACAGCACCCTGCAAAATAATTTGAACAGAAGAAAACAGGGAACCTGCTGGTAACCTCCTACAAAAAAAAGTATGTGTGGAGGGGGTTGGGGAGGACAGGCTGGGTTTGTGGGCTCCTTTAGGAGACTGTCAAGCTGTGTGAGGGAGGAAGGAAGACTTGAAAGGGTGAGAAACAAGGCATGAAAGGTGGAAGTGGGAAGAGGAAGACATAACAAATTACTGTTCATTTAGCCCAAAGAAACCAAGATGTCAAGAACAACATTAATCAGGTCACCAAGGGATGAGACAAAAATTCTGTAATTGCCTCTACACCAATGTGAGAAGCCTGGGTAATAAACAAGAGAAATGGGAATTGCTCATTTACAGAGCATAAATTTGGCTTCTTTGGTATCACTGAAACCTTTTGGGAGGAATTTGCATGACTTGAACATAGAAAAGAAGTCAGTGCTCCTTGTAACTTGTTTTGGAAGGGGAGGGGTGCTCTGCAATGGTGTTATCCTTATGAATCACAGGTGGTTGGAGGGACCTTATCTCCAGGGTGTACCCCACCAGCCCTAGATGCTCATGAACTGATGGGAGGGTCATTAAGCTCCTGCTCCGCAAAATGCAAAGCAAACTCTTACCAGGGGAGCAGCCCAAGTGATTTATCCTAACAGTTCCATAACCTCCCCAGGACTGTAAGTCTTCTCTAAAATAATTTTTTCTGAATTTATAGAAAGCGTCTCTAAAGCTGCCCCCCCTGCAGAGCCATGTAACACAGACTGTTGTCTGGGCAGAGAAATATGGAAAGACAGCTGAGCTGAAAGTCAAGCCTTCTCTTCAGCATGAGCAATTGCACTAATCTTTTAATGCACAGACAAAGCAAATGCCAAACTAATGAAATACTGGCTTATGGATTCAAGGGGGGAAATTTCAGACTGAACATGGAATGGAAAAAAGATGCAGGAAGTTAGCAAAAGTTTAAGTGAGGATATTGTTCAAAAAAAAAAAAGAAAAAGAAAAAAAAAAAGAGGTGCTAGACAACCACAAATATCCTGATTCAAGAATGACTGCGGTTTTGAAAAGCCTGGGGTGAAAGACCAGTGTAAGTGGCGTGAGATGTGTAATCTTCGTAAAAGGAAGGAAAAGTAAGGAGGGATTGGATGCAAATCAGTTATTTAATTCCTAGTTTATATTCATTGAGAAAGGAGGGGGACTCAATTCAACATCCAGATAACTTCACAAGAGCTTAAAGAACCCTTGCAGTAGTGATGCTATATCTGGTATGCCAAGAATAATGCAGATATTAATTATTTATTCTGCCTTTAGGTGCAGATGCACAGACACCGCCTTCTACTTTACCTCCCTCTGGACAGCAGAATCATAGAACAGTTTGGGTTGAAAGGGACCTTAAAGACCACCCCTGCCATCCATGGGCAGGGACACCTCCCCCTAGGCCAGCTTGCTCAAATCCCCATCCCATCTGCTCTTGAACACATCCAGGGATGGAGCTTCCACAACTTTCCCAGGCAACCTATGCCAGTCTGTCACCACACTCACAGTGAAGAACAACTTCTTCATTTCTAGTCTAAACCTCCCCTCTCCCAGTTTGAAACCATTATGCCTTGTCCTATCACAACAGGCCCTTGTAAAAAGTCCCTCCCCAGCTTTCTCGTAGGTCCCCTTCGGATACTGAAAGGCTGCAATAAGGTCTCCCCAGAGCCTTCTCTTCTCCAGGCTGAACAACCCCAACTCTCTCAGCCTGGCCTCACAGCAGAGGGGTTCCAGCCCTTGGATCATCCCTAGCAATAGCCACTGTGCTCTATTTCTTTTGAGCTCTCCAAAAAACAGCCACAGGTTTTCTATTTACTTTGGGGTCATCTACTTCAAGCAACATGCAATATCTTGGTAGGAACTAAACTCACCTTGAGCACTGCAGCCTCACAGACTCAAACCTCAAACATGTGATGTACATCACATCCAAACACTCCCAGTTCTTGCATCCCTAGCAGCCATTTCAATAAAGTCCATAGAGAAACGTCTGAACTATATCTCAAGCCTTCAGTAATCCTTTGTATCCAAACACCATCTTCCATCAGTTCTTTGATATCTCCATCAGAAAATCCTAAAGGTCTCCACCACAAAGGTGCCTTTTCTGGCCACAGCAGCTCCCAGATAAGAATCTCTGGATTTTTTATGGATTCTTTTTCCCCCTAGTCTGTTCCACAGAGAAAAAACAGCTGGTAGGATCTCCCAGTAATTTCCTATCTTAATCTTCATTGTGCATTAGTAATCAACAAGCCACATCTTCTGCTAATTTCCCCTCCACTATCTCAGAAAGGCCAACAAGACAAGTCTGTTCAAGCTCTAAATTCCTCTAGAACTCTTGCAGCTCTTCTATATGCTGGTAGAAATCTCACACTGCTTCCCCCTTGGCTTATGAAGAAACTAGTAGCAATGAGTTTCATTCTCATAGCTGAATTCTCCAGAGAACTAAAAAGGGTCTGCCTAATGTCTCTCATGTCAATGGTGAACCCACACCACAGTTCCCCTCTATCAAGATACCTGATAAGGTTATTCCCATCTACACAGAAGCCTATATTCACAAGGGTGGAAAGACATTCATGACTTAAAGAAAACATCTTCTCTAGCTACTTTTGACTTGATTTGATAACAGTGTTGAAAGCTATTGGAATATATCAAGAGAGACAACTTCACCATGTATTTTATTTTCTTAGGAAACCAGAGTAAAGAAAGCATTCAAGTCACATTGAAAACCCTTCCACCATTCCAAGCAGTAATGTTAAATAGAAACTATTAATACCAGGGAAGTTGGGAATCTTTTCAAAAAGAATCCTCTGTACTCTTCAGGTAGGCTCCTGAAAAGCCTTTGACCAAAGGTAGTCCCAAGATAACTGGAAGACACCTTACATTTTTCATCCAGTATTCAGTTCAAGGTTTTACAGACTCCTAGAATCAATCCTGGACACTTTGCGGTAGTCATGACCAAATCAAATTAATATTTCAAGGGTTATAACATTTTTTTACATTACATAGGTTTTATTAGGATGATGTTATTTTTATTATTTCTTTTTCTTTTTTTAAAGTTTGGTTGAGAGCTCACGTTGTTCTGAGCACCAAAGGTCTGGGAAGCACAACACAGAGTCGGGTATTGCCATTTCACTTAGTATTGTGTTACAATACTAATGCTAACAAAAGCCATAGTACAAACCTAAATTGGTTAATCAACAGGTCTCAACATTTAATTATAAAGAGGGAACTGGCATTTGGAAGGGATATGTCCAGGGAACCTTGTGGGATTAACCTGTTTTAGGATCACTAAAATTAAGTTACAATTAAGTTTGCAGGTAAGAGAAACCATCAGAAAAGGCTAAAGAGCAAAAAACAAATTCAAAGAGATCAGACTGCTAGACAGGGGGATGTTCAAATACAGACAAATGAGGTCCTATCTGGGAGCTAGGAAAACAGACCATTCTCAAAACAAAGCTGTCCAGAAAGAAGTAAATTGTAGACCAAACCCAAGTTCTCCACAAAACTCCATAGCTAAAAAAGGTTTCAGTTGTTTCATGCACAACTTCAGGACAATAAGGAGACAGTTCTCCTGATGCATAAGGGCTCTAAGGAAGCCATACATTAGACTGGCAAGTTCTGAAGAACTTTGTGAATTATTAGGAGACTTGGAAAATATGCTGGAGAGTAGTGATGAGAAAGGGCATCGCTGATCTGTGCACACATTGATGGGAACAAGATGCATGCCAAGAGGCATTGCACAGAGAATTCTCTCAATACCAAGCAGCAAAAGCCATCAGCTGGACATTTGCTAGAGGAAAATGTGGGACTAGGAAAAATAAGCATTGATTATGTCCATAGAGATAAGAAAATCCACATCAGAGCAAGTCATCTTAAAGCTATGCTTTAATTTTCCTCTGCTTGGCCTCTACAACATGCTCTAGCATAACTTCAAGACACAGGTTTGACAATAGCCAGTCTAATGAGCTGTCCGGGCTCTGCAGAAGAGGTGCCTGTGCTGGAATATAGTAATTACATATATTCCCCAAATACATGTGAATCATAAAAAGAACTTGGACATAGGTTCCCAGTGACAGGGAAAGTCATGGAGCAGATCATCTTGAGTGCCATTACTCACCATATACAAGACAATCAGGTTATCAGGCCCAGTCAGCAGTTTATGGAAGGCAGGTCCTGCTTGATGAACCTGATCTCCTTCTTGGACAAGATGAGCCATCTAGCAGATGAGGGAAAAGCTGTGGACGTTGTCTACCTGGACTTCTATAAAGCCTTCAACACTGTTTCCCACAGCATTCTCATGAAAAAAGACTGGCTGCTCATGGCTTGGATTGGTGCATGCTCTGCTGCGTAAAGCAATGGCTGGACAGACAGGCCCGAAGAGTGGTGGTGAACAGAGTTCAATCCAGCTGGCAGCCAGTCACAAGTGGCGTTCCTCAGGGCTCAGTATTGGGACCACTTCTGTTTAGCATATTTATCAACGATCTTGATGAGGAGATAGAATGTACCCTCAGTAAATTTGCAGGGGATGCCAAGTTGTGTGTTGTTTGGGGAATAACCAGAAAAAAAAAAATCATTCACTGAAGGAAGGACTTGTAGAGTCACCGCATAGATTTAACTCTAATTTATCTGTCTTAAAACATATCTATACAGGGACAAGCTCTGCACAATAAAGGGCATCCCACCAGCCCAACTAAGCTGCACATCTGCAGGCACTTACATGGGTGCAGCCACCCCCTCTCCTGCTTTCCAGCCTTTCACTGAAGCCAGGGTTAGAGATCAGAGAAACCCATCGTGTTCATGGGACTTCAGCTTGTGAGCTTGTCATGTTTACTACCATCCTTTTAACTATTAAACTGGAAATCTAGCTTGCTTCCTCAGAAGTTTAAAACCAATCCAAGCAAGCACTATAATTAAGTAATCCCACATTGATGAGAAATCCTTTGATATTTAGATTCAAGTAGGAATGTTCTTAGAAAAATGTTGCCTCAAGCTAAAAAAACCAAACCCATTCCACCGAATATACTAATAGTCAACTCATCAATAGATAGTATCTTATCTCTAAATAACGATCTGACAAGATACTCCCACTTTCTATAAAGACTCTTAGCCACCGATTTAAAGATCCAGGAGTGAACACAAGCAGAACCAGCTGCAGGAATGAAAGATGACTACATTAGCTCAAAGCATCAGCTTTTTAAGGAGAAAGCAAAAGGCCCTGGATGTCAGAAAAAAAAAGTGATTAAGAAAAAATCTAAGGCTAATAAGTGCTCCAAGCTCGTATAGTACAGGAGCAAAGTATGAGTTAAGGTTTTAGGGTGGTGTCCAAGTCTGATCTCCCAGGATGCACAGTCCCCATCTTGCAAATTACTTTTGAAGACCAGGTTGCCACAGGTTCCCAAAAGAATCAAGAGTAAAAAAACATCCCTGTGAAAACTGAGCACGGGTCTTATAGCTGTGGGACCCTTGTAGCCCAGCTACCAAAGGAGTAATTGAAGACATGCTCTGTTGAAGCACCAGGAGTGACAAATAAAAGCTTAAAAACATATTCAGCCTCATGTGAGGAACTTTGCTTCATGTCAGTTGTGCATGCTGCAACTCGAATGAAATGTCCAATCGATAACCAGGATAACCTACATGGCTAATCTGGGCATATCTGCTGTGTCTCTGGAAGACACTGGTTTCCAAAGTTTGTCCACACGCTTGCGGACTATGCAGCAGATACCTTAAACCTAGCTGCATTTTAGGGATTCATTAAGCTGGTCACTCTGGTTTCTTATTTTAGAAGAGTACTGAAATGCTGCCCAGTCATAGGCTTGTTGCATAAACATGAACTCAAAGCCTCCCCCATATCAGAAAATGACATGAAACATTATTCATCCAAAAATATCCTGTCTCACAAGCATTTCCAGCAGGCATGACCATATTGTCCACATCATCCTAGGACAGAGTTTGTCACAAGCAGAAGAAAATTTATTTGTCTATCTCCCAAAACCAGCCAATGCTGGAGTCTAATTTAAATCACTTCCAGCCTCTAAACTCTCACTGCAATCATGTCCCAGCTTGCTGCAAACAGAGGGGATTTAAGTTGGGCATTAGGAAAAATTTCTTCACCAGAAGGTTGTCAAGGCTTGGCCCAGACTGCTCAGGGCAGTGGTGGAGTCCTCATCCCTGGAGGGGTTTCAAAGACATGAAGATATGGTGCTGAGGGACATGGTTTAGTGGAGACCTGACAGTGCTGAGCTAACTGCTGTACCTGGTGATCTTAAAGGTCTCTTCAAACCAGAATGATTCTATGATTACTTGGTGACAGAAGCTCTGCACCTTAAATTGTCCAGGGGATCAGACTAGTTTCCTTACCATCTTCAGAACTACAACTTAAGACACCCCTCCTGGCCTGAAAAATCTTCACACTTCAAGAGAAACAGTGAAGAGAATACAGCAAAGACACTTTTCTTTTTACCTCAGTTCTCTCTCATTATCCTATTACTGCAGCTACATGTACAGTACTTCATTTTTAACCTCCAGAAAGACAACCTCCCGTCTCTTCACATCAAGAGCCGATGACACAAAGTAGGTCTATTACTTTAATGAGTTCCAGGAAAAAGAGTTACTGAACATGCCCTTACTACCCAATTTGTATTATACATGTTGTCTATAAGCTCCATCATTTCTTTCATCTATAAGCTTGCTTAAAGTGCTCTTATCTCTTCCACACCAGTTTTGGAATTTTTTTTTTTTTTAAATTCTATTTTAGTATAATTGCCAAAGATGTCTACTTACAGAAATCTTCTCAAGTGTTTTTCTACTAAGCCATGTGGTGTTCAGCCTCTTAATTACATTCATTCATTTGAAGAAGAAAGAGTGGTGATGTTGGTCCTGGACATGACATATGATGTTGTTAAGTACAAAGATTGAGCGTTTCTATTAACAGGCAGTGCATCTTAAAATATTTATTTATATAAAATTGCTATCAACTTGTTACAATGCAAAAGAAATGAGACTCGCTTAAACACCTCAGCAAGTTACACCTGGCTCTGGGCATGCAAACAAGGACAGTTACACATTGGCCACTGCGTGTCAGAAAGGGGCAATGACTTCTGGGTGAAGGTAGCAACTTCTCCTTTGGCTTCAGGAATCTTGCTTGCAGTCACATATTCCTCTCAAACTCTGCACTCACATCCTCTGTTACTGCAAAGACATCTTTCCTTGCAGCTTGGACTTCTCCCAAACATCAAAGGTCACATCATACTGAGACTAGAGACCATGCTAGGTCAAATTAACAGCAGAGCCATGTGATGCTCTTCCTTTCAAGAACACACTACCCCATCATCCTTGGCAGAAGGCTGTAGGACAGCAAGATGATGACACTATTTGAAGGCTGGAACACCTCTACTGTGAGAACTGTCTGAGAAAGTTGGGATTGTTCAGCCTGAAGGAGAAAAGGCTCCAGGGAGACCTTATTGCAGCCCTCTGGTATCTGAATGGGGCCTACAAGAAAGCTGGGGAGGGACTGGCCTGTAATGATAGGACAAGTGGTAATGACTTCAAACTGGAAGAGGGGAGATTTAGATTAGAAATGTGGAAGAAGCTCTGAGGGTGATGAGACACTGGCACTTGTTGCCTATGAAAGCTATGGATGCTCCATCACTGTCTATGCTCATGGATGGGTTGGGCAGGGTTTTGAGCAACCTGGTCTGGTGGGCAGTGGCAACAGAGTTGAAACAAGGTGATCTTTAAGGTCCCTTCCAACCCATACTCTCCTACATTTCTATTTCAAGTGGAAACACAGTCACCAGTAGCTGACTTGTGGTATGCAAACCCAAAAGCCCAAGGCAACTTATTCAGCACACAGATCTTCTCAAGTACATAATAACTATGATTAAATATGCCAGCAGTGCAACAATAAGGTCTTCATCACAAGCACCAACAGCAGGGCAGCCAGGAGACAACACTAAATATGTATTTGTGATGATGTCAAATTTAGGATATCTGCTTACTGACAAAATGTGCAAGCACTCAAAAAACCCCAAACACACGAAACTAACAAAAAACCTCTACAAAGCCACAACCAAAACACCACACATAAAAAAAAAGCCAAAACAAACAAACAAAGAAAAACACCCAAAACAAAACAAACAACCCACCCAAACCATAACACAGCCAAACAAACAAAAAAAGCAGATCGGGGCAGGGAGGGAGTGAAGAAGGAATAGGAAAACAACAGTACCCAGGACACAGAGTGGCTTCAGGTAGAAGACAAAGATAAGATCTTGTGAGGTGTGGATGAGGGACCTGGTGTTGTTCATCCTGGAGAAAAGGAGGCTCAGGGGAGACCTTCTTGCTCATAACATCTCCCTAAAAGGAGGTTGGAGCCGGGTGGGGGTCAGTCTCTTCTCCCAAAGAAGAAGAGGTAGGACAAGAGGAAATGGCATCAGATAATGTCCTGAAATCTAGGGGCATGTCCAACATGCCTCACATGGGGTACCTGTCAGGAAGGATTCTCTTGATGAGTTTGAGGTGCTTGCTCGAATTATCTCATCATAGTGACACTCCTCACACAATGCAATCAGCTCACAGCTAATTGTACAATATCCCCAGTGAATTCAATAATACAACAGAAGCCAACACAGAGGGTTTCTATTAAAGTCCTCAGAAGTACAAGCACACATATCTTTCAACAGCTGCAGATTGTGAGACAGGTCCTTAAGGGGCAGAGGTTGGAAAGGTCCTGACTGTGGGAAGGCAGAGAAATGACCCCTCAATGGGTGCTGTTGGCACAGATGCAAGGATGCAAGAGGGAGGCTGCCCAGCATTTTGCTGGGGAGCTGACTAGCTCCCCACTGCCTGCACTAACTCATGATTCCTGCTCAGAGACACTGCTGTAGGCACTCAGCTCCACCCTTGGTGGTGGCAGTTGCTCAAGACAACAGAGAACAGCAATTCAGAGGTGGCAGCAGGTTTTTTTTGCTGAGATCTTACCAAAAAGACAGCAAAGAGAATGAAACCTGAATTACTGTCCCTGTTACCCTGCTTGTCCTGGGAACACATTACAATCCCTACAGACAGATCCCTAAGCCTTGCAGTTTGTCATCAGCATCATGGCTCCTCAGATCCTGACACGTAAACATGAAGCTACTCTGCTGCCTTTTACCACTAACACAGACAGGGTGCAGGGGCAAGGCGACTGCCTTCATTACAGTCTTCACACTCTATGTCAAGTTCACCTGTGAATCAGCAGCTGAAAATTCTGTGCCTGTCCCCCTCTCAATATGTTTTTGGCTGTCTGTTCATTTCTCCATCAAGGCATCTTAAACTCTTTCACTTCATATGTAATGTGCATTCAAGTTTCCCACTGAAATTCATTGCTCCCCATCCCCACCACTGTGGTGTTTTATGAGGCAATTGCTTTGAGATACAGCAGTGTAGAAGAAACAGAAGTTTAGCAAGCACAGCAAGACACACGGATATAGAAAGAATTAAAACAAAAATCCTAATAAGAAAGCTCCTTAGAGGAATGAAATTGATTTTCCAGTCCTTTCACAAGTCTTTCAGACAAAGTATTTTAATTAATGTTTATCCTACCTACTCAAATGCAATAATCTGTGCAATGTTAAAACTGCAGTATTCAACATTTGGTGCAGTTAATTCTACCCACCACAGCATCTTGAGCAACC
This sequence comes from Megaceryle torquata, assembly GCA_024611175.1. Lineage (NCBI taxonomy): Eukaryota > Metazoa > Chordata > Aves > Coraciiformes > Cerylidae > Megaceryle > Megaceryle torquata. Next base: position 5,116 of record JANIJG010001596.1, on the reverse strand, counting down.
TGGTCTAGTAGGAGGTGCCCCTGCCCATGCCAAAGGGGTTGGAACGAGGTGACCTTTAATCATAGAATGGTTTGGGTCGCAAGGGACCTTAAATATCATCTAGTTCCACCCCCGTGAGATGAGCAAGGACACCTCCCACTAGACTGGGTTGCTCAAAGCCCCATTCAACCTGGTCTTGAACGTGTCCAGGGATGGAGCATTCCCAGCTTCCCTGGGCAACCTGTGCCAGTGTCTCACCACCCTCAGAGTGAAGAACTTCTTCCTAACTTCTAATCTGAATCTCCTCTCCTCCAGTTTGAAGCCATTACCCCTTATCCTACTGCTACAAGCCCTTGCCAAAAGTCCCTCCCCAGCTTTCTTGTAGGCCCTCTTCAGATACTAGAAGGCTGCAAGGAGACACGGATCTCCCCAGATCCTCCCCTTCTCCAGTCTGAACAATTCCATCTCTCTCAGCCTGGCCTCACAGCAGAAGTATTCCAGCCCTCAGATCATCTTCATGGGCCTCCTCTGGACCTGTTCCAACAGGTCCATGTTATTCTTATGTTGGGGGCTCCAGAGCTGGACGCAGTACTCTGGGTGGGGAAGTCCCTTCCAACACAAACCATTCTATGGTTCTATGATTATCTCCCTATTCCAGGTGCAAAGTAAAGCACACAGCAGAAAGCAGATCTATTTTTGCAACCTTTCACAAGTGCTGCAAAAACAACAACAGCTGTAATGAAGTGCTCGGGCAGATAAACATCACAACACAAGAAAGCTTCCCACATACAACGTTTCTTTAAAGCATCAATTTTGTCTTCCCCTCACTTGCAAGAAGTGGTGGCTGTCAGCCCAACTCAACAACTATTTAAGTCAGTGCTTTGCAAAGTAAACAGCCAATACGCCACTGAAAAGAGCTCTGAGAAGCTGCAGCTCACTATGCTCCGTAGCTGAGCTGAAGCTGTATCACACCTGGAATTAAGGAAGTGGAGTGATCTATCAAACCAACTGTCCTCAGAGAGCACTGGCAGCTGTCTGGCCATGGTGCGCTAGCCACACAGAAAAAGAACTTACATTGCCAAGGGAGAAGTTTCAGTGGAGAACTAGCTTATTTGGGAGCTGTTAAGAACCAGAAACATTGACTCTGCTTTCACTGGCTGCAGCTGTAGTCAAAACTGGGGAAGGAGACAGATTTCCACATAGACCAAACAGAGCAGACATGGGGGACAAGAGCATAATCATACTTCGTGCACCCAGGGAAGCCAGACGCCTCCAGGGTCCCATAAGAGCTGACAGGAGACATGAGAACAACCACTGATAAGAGCAATCATCATCCATGTCAGTGGCTGCAAAGAAAGAAATCAACCCAGAGCACCAGGGCTGTTTGGAGTTGTTCAACCTAGAGAAGAAAAGGCTCCAGGCCTTTCAGTACTTCAAGGGGGCCTATAAGAAAGATGGGGACAATCTATTTAGCAAGGACGCTTGTGACAGGATAAGGGGTGATGGTTTTAAACTAAAAGAGGGGAGATTTAGACTAAAGAAAAGGAAGAAGCCTTTTTTACAAGGAAGGCAATGAAACACTGGCCCAGGTTGCCCAGAGAGGTGGTAGAAGCCCCATTCCTGGCAACACTGCAGGTGATGCTGGACAGGGCTCTGAGCAACCTGCTCTAGTTGCAGATGTCCCTGCTCCCTGCAGAGGAATTGGACTAGGTGACCTTGAAAGGTCCCCTCCGACCCAAACTATTCTATAAGAACTGTATATGAAATGGGCATCAGCCAGAAGTGGCCCTTCAGATGTTGCTTTGAACTCCCTGGATCAGCAGGAGATAAACCAAAGAGTGAAGAGCCCTTTCAAGCAGCATTCTGTGGGGCTGCAGTCTCCCATGGAGAGGACCGTTGCTCTGCTCCATGAGCTCCTATGCCTTCACACACAGCAAGATCCAAGGGACAGAAGTCCACAGCTCTAGGATGCAGCACCTTGTGGGCTGCTGAAGAGCTTCATCCCATGGGGAAGAAATCTGCTCCTCTACTACATTTCATACAGCACTTATTTTCTATCTTGGCCACACCAGCAATCTAAGCAGCACTCAACACTCATGGCAAAAAATTATCTCCACCTCTGAGAAATAAGACAGTTTCTGCCTGATAAAGACTTGGGGAGAACCAAAGGGTTAAACTCCCCCATTGCTGTGCAGCTGCCAGCATTGCCTCTATTTTTACAGCAAGCTCATCTTTGGGAAGGCCCTGACTCAAATTCAATTACCCTACACCAAGAGGTGGTCATCACTTGGGAGGGAAGGAAAACAGAAACCTTCTTCAAGCTTCAAACTACAGAGCATTAGAAATGGAATAATCCTGATATCTATTAGGGCCCCTATTAAGATCATTATTTGCTGTCAGAGAGTCTTCAGGCAGCAAGCAACCTGTTCTAAATATAGATTGATTTAAAGCTTTTATAGAGGAAAAAAAAGGGGAGGGGGTGGAAACCCTGAAGTAACTTAGAATGAGGAACAGCATGAAACAAGACCCACAGTAGCAGTGACAGGCTCAATCAAGGTGATTTTTAAAAGGAAACCTTTGCACCTGCACACAGGTGCTCCCTGGGGAGATGTTCAGTGGAGAGCTACATCTCCAATGCTCTGCTACATTTGGTGTGGCAACACCACCAGAGATCCCTCCCCCGTGCTCTGGGACACACCTGTCAAATCACACCCCAGCAGGGACCCTGACTTTGTTAGGTGCTAGTGATCTGCAGAGCACTGAAGTGCTTGACTTACACCTGGACCAAAATCAGTCTCCTGGCTTTCTGTATTCCTTACCCAAGATCTCTACACCACAGCAGCTTCCAAGGGCTGGGTACCTGATGCAACTAAAGTCAGCAGGAGCATAAAAGTTGTGGACTGCACTTGGGAGCAGTTGTTACAGGGAAAGGGCAGCAGACTGCTGGCAGGCCACAAACATGACCTGAGGGCTGGAACCCCTCTGCTGTGAGGCCAGGCTGAGAGAGTTGGGATTGTTCAGCCTGGAAAAGAGAAAGCTCCAGGGAAACCTTCTTGTGGGCTTTCAGGGCTTAAAGGGGCCTGTCAGAAAGGCAGGGACAGACTTTTTAGCAGGGCCTGTTACAACAGGACAAGGGATGATGATTTAAACTAAGAGGCTGATTTAGACTAGAGAGAAGGAAGAAATCTTTTTACGTGAAGGGCCATGAAACACTGGCCCAGGTTGCCCAGAGAGGTGGTAGAAGCCACATCCCTGGAACCCTTCCCAGGGAGGTTGCATGGTGCTCTGAGCAGCCTGCTCCAGTTGCAGATATCCTTGCTCCTTGGAGAGGGGTTGTAATAGATGACCTTGAAAGGTCCCTTCCAACCCAAACAAGTCTACAATTCCATGATTTTTTCGAAAGCCTTGGTCCCTGGCTCTGAACTACAGTGATTCTTCAGAGCTGTGGCATAGCCAAGGACATTGCTGGACATAGAGCAGGTCTTCAATATTTCTGCACACATGCAACACAGAACAATCCCTTCCACCCACAGCCAACACTTTTTCTCCTTGAGTAGCTGCAAGGGCAACAAGCTTGGGTTGCCAGAGCCTTGCCCTCCCTTTCCAGAACAGAGCCAGACCAGTCATCCAGCCCTAGAACAGCAAAATTTAGTGTCGCTTATACTGTTGAAAAAACCATCAAGCTGGCTCTGATGTGCTGATGCTGAAGAACAAGTCTCCTCATTCAGACACAGAAGAGAGTTCCTCCAGCCTGATATGCTGCAAAGCCTGAGGTACCTTTGATTTCATTCTGACCTGCAGGACCTCCCATCCCTTCAGGCTGGAAGTGACTCTTCAGGGCAAGATCCAGCTCAGGCTGTGCTGACTCACAGACACTGACATCGGGGCTTGGAGAAGCAATCCATGCAGTCCCCCAGCCCCACCAGTATCCAGAGCCTGTCCCAGCCCTTTGAAGAGTCTCATGACTGTGGGTGGAGAATTCCCATCAGTCTGCACAAGTAGTTACAGAAAGCAGAGCCCCAGAGATGAAGGCTTAGATCCTTTTCAAAACCTCAGCTTGCTTCAATATTTACTCCTGGGGATATTGTCATCTGTGCACATAATCCCCTTGGGAATCGCAAACCCCTGGCTTGTCAGAACTTCTTACAGACATAAATCCCCAGGGCTGGTTATAAAATGCAGAAGTGCTTCTCATCATGGGGTAAATGGCAGCATGTGATGGAGGGTTTTGCCTCTCTGTTCTCATGGCAGAAGGGAAGATAAACGCAGGATTCTCTTTCCCTTCTCTCAATGCCATTAATGGTGTCACAGCCTTTTCCTCGCTTCTTGTGGTGTGGTTTTGTTTGTGTGGGGTTTTTTTTTGTTTGTTTGGGGTTTTTATGGTTTGGGGTTTTTTTGTTTGTTTGCTTCCTTGTAGTGGTCAGGTATTTAGGTGTTCTTTATTCTTGTAGGCATGGTGGAACTTGGTGATCTACAAGGTCCTTTCCAACCACAATTATTCTGTGATTCTGTGTAAACTGAGAGTGCAGAAGAGAGATGGCCTCTCCACAATGGGATGCTGAGAACAATTCCTGCACTCCCACCACCTGCTGCACAGGAATGTGTCATAGAATCATAGAAAATCTGGGTTGGAAGGGACCTCTAGAGGTCATCTGGTCCAAGCCCCCTGCTGAGAGCAGGGACATCTGCAACTAGAGCAAGTTTCTCAGAGCCTTGTCAAGCTTCACCTTGAATGTCTCCAGGGATGAGGCCTCAACCACCTCCCTGGGCAACCTGTTCCACTGCTCCACCACTCTCATGGTGAAGAACTTCTTCCTTACATCCAATCTAAATCCACTCTTTTCTAATTTAAAACCATTCCCCTCATCCTTTCACTCCGGGCCTTTGCAAACAGGCCCTCTCCAGGCTTTCTGTATGCTCCCTTCAGGTACTGGATCCATCCACCCATCCATCTCTCCCTCCTTCCCTTCCTCTCTCCCTCCCATCCATCCCTCCTTCCCTTCCTGCTTCCTTACATGCATCCATCCATCCATGCATCCATCCATCCATCTCTTCTTCCCTCCCTCCTTCCTTCCTTCCTTCCTTCCTTCCTTCCTTCCTTCCTTCCTTCCTTCCTTCCTTCCTTCCTTCCTTCCTT
>JANIJG010001594.1:0-26596 GCA_024611175.1 Megaceryle torquata | reverse complement strand
CTAGCTGATGTCATGGTGTTGGGTCATAGGCTGGATGATCTTGGAGGTCTTTTCCAGCCTCAGAAATTCTGTGATTCTTCAAGCATACTTGCTGTTTAATTAGAGGGATTATAGAAATGTGAAAGGACTCACAGCAGTAGATGTATATAGATATATACACACACGCACATGCTCTCCTTGGATAGCTGTGCCAATTAGCATAGCAGAGCTGATGGGGTTTCCCTCTCATGGGTTAAGAACATACTGAAAAGAATTCCCAATACACTGGAGCCTGGGAGAAGACTGAGATCATCTGAGGCCACCTACTCAGCTGAAGCACAAATTAAGATGACAGACAAGGGGGGGTGGGGGGGAAGTGCTTTTTAATTATGACCATATGACCAAAGTCAAATTTAAGAGTTGAGAGTCTTCACAGAAGCTGGAACTTTAGTGGCAGTCGGGCAGACAGCGCAGAGCAAACAGGAGTCATCTTCACCCACAAGAAGCAGCAGCAGCAGCTTATTTCTAAACAGAAAGATATACAGGAACATATTTCAAGTTACAGCTTCATGCTTTTTCAAAACAGCCTTTAAAAGGGTTGCCTCTGAGTTGCAATTATAAGCATGAACACATACCTGCATTTTAAGTAATTCTTCAATCTTATTCTGGATCTGTCCATACACATCATTAAACAGCTCCTCCTTTGATTTTGTTCCATTCAAGTGCACTTAAAGAAAGTAAAATAAGAGCTACAATTTAATGTTTTTGTAAACCTGCCAGATTCTAATTTAAAGAGCATGCACTTGACTGGTGTCAAAGATATATACTCCATCCACCTGCTTCAACTGCTCTCATGCACTTAACCAGAAGTATACCCCAACTTTGAAAAGCACTCTGACAGCAATCTTTCAGAAGTGTTTTTGTCATTAAACTTACCCACATCAACTCCAAGATCTTCCATTATCTTCCTGTGCTTTACATACATGGGCCAAACGTGTCCATCAAACAATCCAGGTGGATCTGGTACAGTGTAATTCCTTGAACTACAAATTAAGACATTGTTATCCAAGAGTAGCCTAATTACAGTTTAGGGAAATGACAGATAGCTCATTCAGTTTCTCTATATGACAGCCTGAGCCTGTTGCCCCCAGTGCAGTCTGAGCTTCTCAAAAGCCAGTATTTAGCATAAGCTGCAAGCATAAAAATAATCCAAAAGAGCTGGAATTTGATGTGCTGGTCCAAAGTGTTCAAGGTGCAAAAAGCATTCCTAAGCCAGACTAATCTTAACATTGGTGAATAACCTTCTCTTAAAGCTTTAGCAGAACTTGGGTAAAATAGCTGTCTGCTTATTCCTCCGAAAGTTAACTTTTTCAACTTAGCATGTCTTATTTGTGTTAAGAGCAGTATGGGTACAAGGACAGACAAATATAAAAGCCCGGGATTGTTCAAGACCTGGGAACTGTATCATTGGAAAAACAAAAGGTGAGGAAACCTATTAATAGGTCTGTGCTGAAACTGAGCATTAGTCTCCCATACATAATATTTTGGCAAGAAGTTTTTGGGTTGGTGAAGGAAGCTGCAATCTCCCAACACAGCAGCTACATTAATGTTTATCCTTTCTTACCTAAAAGTTTTAGAGAAGCAAAGTCTTGAATGAAACAAGATGCTATTGGGCTAGCAAAGAAGCTTAGATACACTTACCTTCTTCTCCTTTTACACTCTTCATATGGAATGGAAAGAAAGTATCGCTGGTGGAATATGTCAATCAGTGGCCTGAAAAAAGATACGTTTGGTTACAGCTAAACAGTTTGATTAGTAGCAAGAAATGGAAAGGTAAAACTACGTCCATTTCCTCTAGAACTATCTTCAGCCTTGGGACACTGAAATTCACCAGCAGTCAATACTAGCTGCTAATTCTTGGTTTAGAGCAGATCTTTTTATTCCCTTGGAGGTTCACCTATCATATAAAATCACATTATAATGAAAAAATATGAAGTCACACAATTACCTGTAGGTGTAAAGCAGGAAACCTTCAACAATAAGAATGTGGATCGTTTCATTTCCTCCCTCCTTATCTTGCAAGAGCTGGGCATCCAGTGTGTTGTTGATCCCATGAGAACGTTCAAACTTGACTGGGTTTTTTATCCAAGCGTTGATGGTATTCATCATAGCTTCCATATCTAATGCACTGATCACTAAGACAAAACAGACAACTACCGTTAAGCAGTAATTCAGTATAATCCAGTAATAGAGTCAATACAAAAAAAAAAGTACACAAAGAATCAATTCAAGTTTTTGAGTTACACTTTGATAACACTGTAGCAAAGCCTTACCATCATACTGTTTAAACCCATCTTCAACTTCTATTTCATCTTGGGGCTGAAACAGTGATAAGAAAACAAACAAACAAACAAAACTGTTTGGTCAGGACAGCTCCTGGGAAGCTCAATACCCACTTCAAAGCAAGATTCAGGATCCGAACCCTGAAGCTACAGAAAAGAATCTTAACCCTCCACCAGGTTTCTTTGCATGCAGATAAAAAGCAGTAGTAAAGAGGCTAAGATAAAGCAGCCTCGTCTATCATCCCACCAACACAAGCACAACGTATGGCGCTTCAAGAAAATGGAAAGTCATCAGGACGTGTTACAGCGCAGGCTTATCTACCAGCCACACAGCCAACCCCAGCCCAGCCAGGCGCTGCGGAGGAGCCGCCGCAAACGACGGGGGACTCTACGGGCACCGGGAAGCGCAGGCGGCGCGGCGGGCGAAGCGCTAAGGGGAGCGGGCGGAAGCACGCGGGGGTCACCCCTCGCCCTCCCCCGGCCTACAGAGGGCGGCCGGGCCGGCGGGCACCCGCCTCACCTTGAAGAAGTCGTCCTGGTGCACCACGCTGCAGTTGGGCAGGGCCCGTCGCAGCCTGCGGGTGAGGGTGGTCTTGCCTCCATTGGTGACCCTGCGGCGAGAGCGTTCGGCCGTCGGGGAGCGCCATGGCTCACGTGCGCGCGGAGCCGCGCCGCTGCGGCACGAGGAAGGCCGGGCCGCGTGCCCGGGCCGCGCCTCGGCCGGGCCCGATACCCCTGAGGGAACCCCCGCGCCCTCAGGCGCCTCCCCCAGCGCGCCCCACGGCTCTCACCCGCCGATGCCGATGATGATGTTCATGGCGCGTCCGGCAGCCGCCCGGCCCGACTCCTACCGCCTGTTCCTGAGGGGTGGGGAGGCGGAGCGGGGACCCGGTGTCTCCGGTACCGGCCGCCTACGCGCCTGAGCCGGGACCCGGGGAAGGAGAGAAGAAAGGGGCTAGAGAAAGAGGAGAAGGTAGAAAGGGGGAAAAACCCAACGTCAACTACCAGGCAACGCCATGGTCGAGAGGAGGAGGGAGCAGCAGCAGAGCTGGTCCGCGCCGCACCAGAGCGCTCCGCAAAGGGAGGCCGGCGTCCGCTGCATGCGGCTTCCCCTCACGCTCCTCCGCGCCCATTGGGCGGCTGCTACCGCCGCCGTGGCCAACGGAGAGCGCGCAACGCGGATGCCTCATAACTATTGGGTAGAGAGCGCTCACTCAGGCCTGATAGGGGCGCGGTGCGGGCGCTTAGTGGCTCTTATTGGCCGCTCCTCGAGGGTAGGGTGGCTGCGCTAGTAGCAGTAGCGTCGCGCGCCTTAGCGGGGTCTGGGGTGGTGGCAGTGTGAGTGTGTCGCGGATCGCGCCGCCCCACAGCCCCGCCGGGCTCCTTCGCGGCAGTAGCTGAGGAGGGTGGAGCTGGTGTCGGTTCTGTCGTCTCCCCTGCAGACTGGCCGTGCTGCCGGTACAGTGACTAGCGGCAGAAACAGCCTGGGGCAGGACCCGCCGCCGCGTTGCGCTCTCTGCGTTGCTGTGCCGTGGCGGTGGCTGGTCGCCTTGTGGGGCCTCGTCCGAGAGGCCGTAGGAGGCTCTTGGTGCCCCGCTTCAAATTCCGCCCCAGTTTTGAGTCGTGGGCGCTGCGTTTGTCCCCAGCGCCTCGCTCCGCTGCCGGGGGCGGCCCACCAAGCTGCGCCTTCGTGCTGCGGCTGCCCGAAGGGCCGCGGTGGAGCTGGAAGGGCACCGGGACGATCCCTCCAGGCATCGGCTCCCTCGCGGCCTGACCAGCTAGGGTAGGGCTGCGCAGAGTGGGCACAGCTGGGGGGGAACCTGCGGGCTCTGTGGCTTGATCTGCGGCAACGTGATCTCCGCAGTTCGCTGGTGGGAAGTGCGGAAGCAGTTGTGCGAACATCTGCCGTTGAGGTCAAAATCCGCCCTTAGGCCCTGAAACGGGGGAGTTTTAATAGGCATGTAGAAATTGGATTGGGAAACTTAATACGGAGGGCTTGCCTCCTGTCACCCCCAGGTCTCCGGAGAAGGGCAGATCCCTACTCTAACTGCATGATCACATGTGTTTCCTTGGTGCTTGTGTTTGTCACTTGTCTGCAGGGTGCCAGAGCTTGGACTCCTGCAAACCACTAGAAACGGCTGTGCCCAAGGGACTTAACCCTTTCTTGTTAAGGCTTTTTCCTTTCTATGAATTGGTTAAACTTATAGTAGCAACCTTTATTAAAAAAAGAAAAAAGTGTACATTTTTAGTACTATTGACTTCCATGACTTACAAGCTAGTAACAGTTCAAAATGTTTGCAACACCCATGGTTGCTGTGTTGCCAACCATTTCGGTTGCTTCTCATCTTTTCATGATTTTTACTAATTTTCTTCTGGTAAGATCCCAGGCAAATCTTGGCCGATTTCTCCCGCAATTATTTTTAACTTCCAGACAGAACACCAAACGTGGTCTCTTGGCTTTTCTTTCTTTTTGAGGGGGAATGGCGGTCTAGTTAAAAATGGGTTTTGTTCATTTTGTGACTAAGCTCATTCCCACTTTGAAATAGAGGATATGCCTTAGTATTTGGGATTGGTTTTTTGTTACTGTTGGCTTTGGGTGTTGATTTTTTTTTTTTTTTTTAATATCTGTGTCTAGCTTCTAAAAGGAGAAGTTTTGAATTGCTTTAGAAACTGCACCCAAATTCCTTAGATTAACAATACCAACACACTTAGAGTTCTCAGGTAAAACTCTATTTTCAGTTTTCTATGAAGCTTCAGGATGGCAGAAGGTCACTATATAAGCATACTACATAATAGTATTATTATGTAGTGTGAGGACTACATCTCCAACTAAATTTGCAATCTATACATATATTAATAAAGTGAGGATGCCATTCCCAAGCAGCTAGCTCACTCTATAGCAAGATTTCAGCTGTCTGGCTCCAAGGTTCTTCTAAAGTCTTGGTTTTTACTCTTCACCTTTCACCAAGCAAGATACACTCTTCAAGTTTTTGCTCAAAAACATTTTTTTAATTTAGAAATACAAGTTCCCTTGGTTTTTACCATAGCTTGCCATTCAAATACATACACCTTTTTCAGATTTCTAACATGATGTAAATACAAAATGAGCAAAGTAAGGCTAATGAGCAAATTAGAAGCACTGTGGCCTTCAGGAAGGCAACTGGGCTGAAATATGGTTCTCTCACCTCAATTCAGTACTGACAGAGCTGGAATGAAAGTTACAATAACTGGAAGTTATCACAACTCAACAGCTCAATTGGGGCAGGGTGATGTTTGCCTGCATCTGACGTGTGATAATATATGCTAACTTCACAATCATTGGCTTTCACTTACAGCTCAGTCAAGGATTTGTCATGATCAGAACCGAGTCTAAAGGCCAATTGTGAAGAATAGCTACGTTTAGTTGATGTTATTTAGCAAGATCACCCATGTTTATGGAAAGGGAGAATTCTTTTGTTTTGCTGCAGGCAAATATTTTCCACTTCATATAGAATTGATATTTTGTAAATAAAATATTTCAAATACTTTTTAGTACAAAAAGTAACAAAAGTAGAACAAATTGAATGCTATGTTCAGTAAAATATTAGCTAAACCATCATAAAGCTCCCGGGCACTTTAAGGCTACGAACTCTAGAATGGCTGTGCATCCTGCCCATCGCAGCCAACATCTGTGTCCACGCGTGCTAGCCATTTCCCTGGCCCTTTGTCTCTCTCTCCTCCATGATACTGCTGCTATGGTGAAAAATAGAGAGAAAGAACAACAGGATATTGTCCAATCCTGGTCTGTGTGCCAACAGTGACAAAATGTTGTGTTGTTCTCAGTTTGGGGATTCTTGTTGACTGTTATTAGTCCTGGGTGAGCCTGAACACATTAAGATGTTCTTTTAATTCTTCCAGTTATTGTGGAAACCTTGAGTCTCTGGAAGGGAGGTGGTGTCCCATGCCCTAGCACAGACTCTTCTGTCCTGGAGGATGATACTCTGACTCACGCAGAGGAAAAGAAGAGTTTTTGTTGCAAAACACAACAGGAAAACGTCCGGTGCTGCCGTGTGCCAGGAGGACACCTGCAGAGCTGCCGCAGGGGTGGAAGTGAGCCACAGGCTGTATGGATAGTGCTGAGAAAGCTGCACGGCTGCACAGATCTGACACCACACTAGAGCGCTATTTCTGGTTTCCGTTCTGCTTTTCTGACGCCTGTAGGTAAGCGCAGAGTGCACAACAGGCTTCTGCAGCACCTCACAGAGCAAAGGAACTGGCGCAGCGCGTGGGATCGGAGTGAGGCATTCTTGCTTAGCAATCAGGAATATGTCAGTAAACGTGCTGGAGCTGCTGAGAGGAGCTGGCTGCGTGCCAGCACTTGAATGAGGACGTTCCTTCCAGTCAGGACTTCCTGGGAGCAGCAGGTAACACCCAGGTAGGTACACACGGAGCCTCATGGAGGTAGGGCATGGTGGGAGGAGAGTAGGTGTTCACTCGCTATTTTTGGTCGGGGATGTTTATCTAGTTTGATGCTCATCTCAGCCTGTTTTCAAAATAGGCTATTAGTGTACAGACACATGCTTTATGTTTTTTAAGGACATCTTAGCTTTGATACAATCTCCTTAACATGAATAAACTCCACAAATCTGTAACTAATGTGAAGTGTAAGCAAAACTTCAGTTTCTGCATGTTCTTACGGATGTGTGTGCCCCTGTCCCTTCTTTGCTGCACCCCAACAAGGCATCAGTGGTGATAAAGACCATTGTGATAATTGAAAAGGTATTAAAACCACCCGAGATAAAACAGAATTGTATAGGGCACACTCTGCAATAATGTATCATATAGGCCACCGAAAGCTAAGAGGCAAATGTAACACGCTTTGAAAGATAAATGGCAAAAAATTTAAAAAATCTGTGAGAAGTGATAAAGTGTAAGAAAACCACAAAGGTGAAAGAAATAGAAGTGCTAATTATGTAATTGTGGGACTACATAAGAAATGCCTGTGAAGGAGGAAGCTTATGCTGTTTGGTTGTGAAGACTTCAACTCACTTTCAGAAAGACTGACTTGGTGACTTCTGTTAAGCTGTAAGCTTTAAAATAAAAGAAGAAAAGCCTTCTTTATAAATTAACATGTTCTAATATTGTTTTAATGAGCTGAGTATGAACATGTTTCTATGGAAGGCTACTCTATGGCCCTGGGTTTGATTTATTTTTTTTTTAAGTTGATAATAACTAAAAAGTTGGTTTTTTACCATAGCTTCAGAGCGCTTAAAATCAGTGAGTTTCATGGTTGTGTTTCCAGTTCAGGAGTCTTGTGTTAATAGTTTTATACACTCTGGGAAGCTCTAGGCTCTGTCTGATGAAGCTGGTTTCTGCAACTAGTATACAGAGCTCTGTTTTTCCTATTTTAAGGGCTTATTGGAGTTGTAGAACACTCTCTACTTTGACCTTTTCTGTGCCTAAGAAGAGTAACTATGTTAGATAGAAGGAAACATTCTTTTGCACCAGTTTGCAAATGTTAAACATTCAATGTGTTGTGCTTCAAAACTATTTTATTTCAAAATACGAAACAGTTTGTAAGTATTGTCTAGCTCTGCTTACAACCAGATTACAGACTGTAAAACCAGACCTGAATTAATTCTACTATTGCTTTTATTCTGCTTCTGCAAAGAAACCAGAACTTATACTACTGTCTTTTGGGGAATAAATGTGCAGAATTCTTAACCCTGATGTGAACATGCTGATTTTAAATTGATGTTGCTCTTCTGTCCAGTTGAAGAATTTTAGTCTTGTTTTATTTTTCTGAAATGTGTATTGCTCAGTAATTGTTGCAAGACTTTGATATATTTTAGCATGTATTTGAATAATAACCTCTTTGCAGGTACTCATCAGATGCTTTCTGTGATCTTTACCAGCGAATCTACACAAGCAATTCCTTCCTAAACTCACTTTAGGAACAGCATCTTTGTATTCACGCTGCTTTAACTCCCAGAGAAATAATTACGCTTAACAAGACCTTCTTACCTACTGAAAACTATAATGACTGAATTCTTGGTTTGTTTTAACTGGTGCAACGGTGAGCAGCCCCAGCCAGTAAGTAGATGCACAACTGCCATTCTTTATCAAATTTGCAATTTTGTTTTCCAGTTAAGTGGAAAACACTTTGTCATGTTGTTTTGATTAGTTTGGGCTAAGTAATGCAACAGCTAAAACCAGACCTGTTAAACTATGTTTAAACTGTATGTGTTTTGCCAGAAGCTTTGGCCATACGACTGATTGAAGTTCTTTAGCCCTGACTTTCCAGCATTAAAGAATTTTTTTGTGAAAATCCCATTAGCAGTAATAAAAGTGACTTTGACCCTCTCTTACTGAAGTCTGAAACTTCAGCTTGGTTGCTATGATGAGTCATTAGGGGTTAGTAGTGACCATCTGTTTTGTGGCTTTTTTTATCTCATCTGCTTGTGTTTTCTGAACAGAGACTTAAGACATCTCCTCTCTTTTAGAAGAGGCGTCGGAGACTGGACCGGAATATGATCGGAGAACCAATGAACTTTGTACACACGGCTCATGTTGGGGCAAGGGAGATGAGTAGTGACTATTCATCAGTAAGTGTGCATCTCTTGGATAAGCAGAAATCTCAACTCAGTAACCTGCAGTGCAGTTAATCTGATAGAATACTAGATAATTGTGAGAGAGAGAAAGAAAAATCAGACTTTTTTTTTTTTCTCCTCAGTGATAGAATAGCATCAGAACAGAACAGAACTGTCCTTTGGTTTGTAAACATAAAATACTGTGGAAGATATATTTAGCAAGAAGTGCTCATTTCCACAGTATCTTTACATATGATGAGAATCTTTTGGATAAGGGTTCTGTGAATGCACTTGATACTAGGTCCAGATAATGCATCATCTTGAAGTCAAAGCTGTGCCAATGTGAAGGATGTAAGAATAAGTGGATTTTGGATAGCAGGACCCATCTCGTGCACTGACTTAAAACAGTATTTAACAATCATAGATTCAGTTCTTATCCCTACTACTGTTGGGACCCAGCACTGTAAACATATGGCTCATCTGCCTCTTCAAATTGATGTTTTTAATAATTGCTCTGGCAACCAAACTTTATAAGAAGTATGTTTTAGTCAAACTCTTTTTTTTCCTAGGCTATATCAATTCAGGACCACATGAAGTCTAAAGGTGGCTACACAAATGGCTCTTCTGCAACTGTTGAGATATAGGAAACTGAGAGAAGGCTGAAATCTGCTGCCTTATGAGGACCCCTGGACTGTGCTGTCATTTTATCTAAAACCTCTTTATCATAGAATAAAGAGAGTACTTGAACTATAAATAGGTCAGTGCAAGCTTTGATTTTCTTAGCACAGTAGCTTCTGAAGGACTTATTGTAAATTATCCTTAAAATGGTCTGTCATGCCAGTGTTGTAATAGCAACTGTAATTTGCCCATGTAAGATGATTCCCTATCTGTGTCCCAAAAACCTCACAGAGTTGTCTTGTAGGATGGGACAGGAAGTCAGTATGAATCCTCTGGGGTTTTCATCTCTGTCTTCTTCCCTCAAGAAGTGCAGAAGTTGATTTAATTGGAGGGTATCACATGTCTACTCTTCTTACATGGGCTAAACTGAATTGCAAAGTAGGACCTTGTAGCCTGTAATACAACTTTGGACCTGCTTTCTAGATGGCTTACAACCTAATGCATAAATCTACTGTGCTTTGGTATTTTTTTAACATATTTTGATGGTTAATGAACTGTAACATAATTAGCTGAGTTTGCAAACCCCAGTGAAACTTCTGCCTTGCTGTGATAGTGCTTTTGTAGCTAAGAAATTGGGTTTTGCAAACATACCCACTCTTCAATGAGGCTTAGAAAAACAAATATTTCTCTCAATTACTGGGCTGTCTCCCATACATGAGCTAGTGTGACTGACAGGTATTACTACAACAGAGCTAATAGTGTGTACCAGTTAACTTCAAGTGGTGTTTAAATATGCTCGCAACTGTGTGTTAATTTTGCATGACTACTATTGAATTTCAAACTAAGCATACCGAAGATCACTCTCGCTGTTAACTACCTGTAACAGCAACTACGCAGGACCTCTAGGGATATCTCACTTGTCTTTTTGGCTTCTGAATTTTGAAATTGTGGGGTCTTTTTAGATGAACAAATTTTTTTTTTTTCCCTTGCATATGGTCTAAATTAAAAGTATAGTTTAAGTGATACTGCCATGTGAAGGACAGAAATTTAAAGAATCTTGTGAAGACTTGCAGAAGAATATTAAATGGAAACAGTGTCTTGCAGAGTTCCAGCACTTCATAAGTATTTAGATATCCCTAAATATCTAGCTGTACCCAAATTA
This sequence comes from Megaceryle torquata, assembly GCA_024611175.1. Classification (NCBI taxonomy): domain Eukaryota; kingdom Metazoa; phylum Chordata; class Aves; order Coraciiformes; family Cerylidae; genus Megaceryle; species Megaceryle torquata. The sequence continues at coordinate 15,926 of JANIJG010001594.1, read as the reverse complement.
CAGTTTGTTACTTGGTTCTTATTCATCTGTTAAGTGATATGACAAAACTGATGAAGTAGAGAGAAGTTTTTCTTTTACCCAGTCACAAACAACTGTCCCCCAGCTCAAAATTTTTAATGCCTACCAGTGCAGAAACTCGGGAGGTCTGCTTGCTGTCATGGAATTAACTAAATACAAGCATTTAAATTGCTGCTCTATCAGTACCAGTTATGCTGGAAGTCATATCTGGCAAATCTTTTTCATTTGTATTATTTTGTTTGTGGCTTGTGATACTACTTCAATCTAGAATACTGGCTTCGCTGAAGTGTTAGGCTGCCTTTTCTCAGTATACTAGGGAACTTAAAATGTGAAAGATAGCACTGTGTTTCTGTATACATTAAAAAAAACCTCATCCCCCACCCGTATTTCATCATTAAGGGCCAAAGAGGAAGAGAGAATGTTACTTTCTGTAACAGTCAACAGCTGATTATACCATTCTGCAACCACGTAAGAGAAATCTAATATCCATGTCTTGCTATATCCTTACTCTTAAATTAGAATGCATGCCAACTTTTAATGCATTTTAAAATTAGCATGAGTTGGCTGTACATTTAGAAGATAGAAATATGAAAGACTTAAAAAAGCTAACTTCAGATTTATTGCAACAGCCTAGTTAAGATGCAGAGTTCAAGGAAGCTAAATCCAGTATACTGTTGAGGAAGCATAAAGTGGTCAATTTATTTAAAAAATATATTCTAATTCATCTGCTATTAAATTGAGTTCATGTGTTTATTGGTCCATACCTGTCCAGAAAAAATGGTGGTAAGCAGCTGTCATGAAGAACATGAAGGGTTGGTTTTAGTTAACACTGTAAGAAACAGGAGCTGGAATTTCCTGAAGACCCTTTCAGTCATACATCAGTGATGCATGCATAATAGAAATAAAGGAGTTAGTGATCAGTCAGTTCTTCTCTCTAAATAATAAATCAACGGAGAATTTTGTTATTAAACCTTTATTTAGAGAAAAAAAATCCTAGTTTTCATTATGTAAACCAAGTAGCACTATTTGGTGTAAACCTAACCTATTTTCATCAGACTATATTATAATATCTAGGACAATATAGAAGGGTCACATCACTTAAAATAAATGTTTTGCTGTTGCATTAAGGGTGCCATTACTCTTAAAATCTAAAGAAACATAAAAGCATGTCCTAGGTATTTTTTTATCATCTTTTTAGACACCCTTACCTAGCTGTAATCTGTCATGTAACTCAGTATAAACCTATCTTGTTTATAATAAATCTGTTGAACTAGGCACTTAAACTATTCATACTGTGGAAAATCTTTTCTTTGCACTGAAAACCTGTTGGTCAAGTGGATGGATCAGCACGGATTGAACTTTTCTTGCACAAAATCAAATGTCTCCACTAGAGAGCACAATTTTACACCAAGTCTTTTCTGTCTGCTCTATGCAAGCTATTTCCATTGTGGGGTTGTTTTGGTGGGTTTTGAGCTCGACTGGACTAAAATACAGCATATAAGACCAACAGATCAAACTCTTTAATCTATGTTGTAGGCTTTGAAGATGTCACACAATATCAACTCAATGCGATAATGAAAGATTTAGTGACCTGACAGCATGTTATGGTTTCTTTTTGTAATTTAAAGTAAAAGAACTTGCAAGTGGAGCAGGATCAAGTCTTTTATATGCAGTCTTTTTTTTTTTTTTGGGTGGGGGGGAGCAGAAATTGGGGTCAGAAGGAGTAACTGTTATTTGAAATACCATCTATCTTGATGTCCCTGTTAGACTTTACTGTAAACTACCCCATAATGCTGCAGAAATGTGCAGTCATTATATATAAAATGTATTTGGCTTTTCCAAAACCAAAAATGTCATCTTACCTCCCATAGAGCAGCTTTATAACAATGATGTGATGCAGTGCTCTCTTCCAAGTTAGCCTGTAACACGATAACCTGCCACCCAGGCATGTAGTGCTGTTCCTTTGTATGGTCCTGCCATATTGGACTATCAGGTGCTTCTGTAGCTTCTACTCCCTATAGACAAAAAAAAAAAAAAAAGATTAACAAATATCTTTAATCTTGCTGTGCCAGCAAGAATAAGCACAATTTGACAATGTTAAATTCCATGGAGGTATGTTTATGGAATTCATTATATGTTACTAAATAAAGTAATGCCAAAATAGAAAATCACATCTGTCAGTGAAAGATGATCTCATGGCTGCTCTCGATTGTGTTTGGATTTACTTTGCTATCAGCACTGTGACACTGCCATAAAAACCTACCAGTTGAAGGTACAGTCTTGTCTGCCTTTCATAATTGCTGTGGAGATAGAGGAGATGAACTACAGGAAGAAAACAGTGCTGCATTACAGTGGTGTCCAAAAGATCGCCTCTGGTGAGTGGGTTCCTGTAAGGCTTCCAGGTACCTTGTGGTTCTGTGAACCCGGTTTGTGAAGAATCTCAGGCAGTTGTTTAAAGCACTGTGCTATGAAATCATTCAGATAAGTTAGGCAGCCAGGGAATAGGAGGTAGAAGCTGGATCTTCCTTACTAGCATTTGTATCTTCTCAGGAGAACACTCTTCAAGGGCGCTGATTAAAAGGAGTACTTGAATACTCTGGTTTACTAGGTTATGTTTCTAGTTTCTGGCTCCTGAAGGTAGACTTGCATTTCTAAGTTCTATAAAATAGGTGACTCACACACTAATGTCAATGGTGTGGAGTCCTAGAACAAAAAAAAAAACACCTGGCCCATTTAGATTGGAGATCAACTTCAGGCCAGAAAACAGACACCAATAAAGAGAATGGTTTTTTCCTAAAAATGAGGTTCCCTGGGATGAACCTTCTTATTTATTTACTTTTTTAAAAGTGGAGACCTGTGTTTTTAACTTCCTGCAATTGTAGTACCAATCTTACTATGTAGCTTCGTGCCTTAACACAGGGACTGGGTCAACTGAGTAGCGGTTAATGCTTGAAATTAAAAATTTTAGATGCTTACCTCTACAGCTGAAATCCCTGTGTGCCTAAGGAGATGCTCTAAGTGTCTGGTACTTGGGCTTCTGTAGACATACTACCCTTTCTTCATGTACAGTAATTTGTCTGGCACACCAGGCCCAAATGACTTACATCAGTAACTTTCCTGTTGATATTCACGTGGTTACAGTGCATAAGTAAGAGGTTTCCTAGTCCTGTACCGAACAGGTCCTCTCTAGGAGCTCCCCTATTGGACCATTGTTTTCTCAACAGAACCTTAAACTGTGGAGTTAAACTTATCACCACACGCAGCTCTGAGATGGTTTTGTACTTTGCTACAGGAAAGCATAATGTCTCCTTGTTATTGCTTAATTCTTCATGCTCCAGGGAAGATTATGGTCAGGGAGGCTAATGGATTGATTGTCAACTACGGAAAAATTAGATAAACAAGTGAGGCAGGTTTAGAAGCCATGGAGAGGCAGTGCGATATATTTTTATGGGGAATGAGCAGGGAGCAGAACATGTGCCTGTTAACATTTGTTATCTGCAATGCACAGGATAGCTTTGTTGATACCAATTGGAAAATACTTGTAATGTGTGTATAATTGGTATATGAAGGAAGCTGGGCACTTAAATGCATGACTAAGCTGGGACTTTGAGACACAGATTGCCAATCTAACTTTAGTGGGTGGTAGTATCCTCTTCCTGCAGTGGCTTTCAAAGCTGTTTTCAGAAAGTATGGAATCACCCAGAAAGCTAGTTTTGGTTTCAGCAGTTGCAGACTGATGGCACATATGTTTGTAAGGTGAGACAGTGCTTAAATAAAACTAAAGTTAATACAAAATAACAGTAATAAGAGAGTGTTGGCCTTCAGTCCACCATGCTGCCAAAATTTCAGAGAAATAACTTTCAGAATATGTATGGATTGGAGCTGAAAGGTCATGAAGACTTCCTTGTGCATGCATGAAGTTTGAGTGACGTTCTCCTGGCAGGCTGAGGAGGTCACCATGGCTATACCAGATTTCCACTAAGACCTTTTCTCCCAGTGTTATGTAGAGAAAGGAAATATGGAAGAAAATAGTGAAAGAACTTTAGAAGAGACATTTACTAGTATGCATTCTTGTGCCAAAAATCTCAAATTTGAGGTGCTTAATACTGAGTTAGGACTGCTGTCTTCACCTGGGAACCTACAGATGAGCAAACTCATGTTATAATAAGAACCCGTGCCCTTTCAAGGGGAGTGGCATGGTATGCTTTGGTCTCTGCATCCAGAGACCAAACCCAGCCCTCACTGGCTCATCACATGTTGCGGTATGGCTATGGAACTAACACCCTGTGGTTGTCACTTGTTCCATACATCCTGTTTCTGAACAACCCATTAGTATGACTAAAATCTTAAAATGTTACCCAAACATGTAGTTCAAATGGGAGAAAGTTCTCTTAGCCTAGTTTTAATCTCATTTAGAAGAGAGTAGTAAAAGATGGACAGGTACAACAACTTTGAGGCATCTGTTGAGATGTTTCCAGTAAATTATGCGTGAAATCAAGGCCAACAAGCTGTATTAAAACTACCAAGTGAAGCTTTTAATTAATTTTTTTTTATTAAAACAATGTAAATGGGAAGAAAACTTGCTTTATAAAAATGTTAAGTTTCCTCTGATATTTGCATGTAAATCCAAACTGAACTAAACCAAGGTTATTACTAAGGGCCCACCCTAACTCAGGAGAAAAAAAAAAAAAAAAAAAAAGTTGAATTATGCCTTTTCCTGCTTTAATATATATGCTTTAATATATATGTATATATTTAGACCTTCATCTTAAGTAACATGGAGGGAAATAATCCATTCCTTTAAAATGAAATTAGTATGATTGCTCTGGCATACTGGAAGTTAAAAAAAGAAAAAGGACTTAAAATCTACATTTAAACTACTGAGAGAGAATTTGGTGTGCTTTTAAAACTGGCATTGGCCTGTACAAGTGGATGACTAACTAATTTCAGATTCTTCATCAAAGAGCTAGAAAAAGTGTTTGGTTATAGCATTTTATATATATATGTATATATAAAAAATAGAGTATTTACATGCATCTGATCTTGCTGGTGCTTAAGACAGCCATGTATGTTTTATATAACTTACCTGAGTTGAGTCTAAAAGTGAATGAAGACTATACTGATAACCAGCAATTAATCTCTTCACGGTGTTCTGTCTGAAATTAAGGATTCACAGATGAGGGAAAACAATGGCACTTTGTCTAGACATAAATCTACGTTTAAAAAATTAATCTAATAGATGTAATTTTGAACGTCCAGTCTCACCACAAGCCAAAGCTGCATATTAATGGTGAAAGTAATATGCTTTTGAGTGCAGGTATGTACGTTTACCTTTGCAAGTCTCTACCACCAGGAAATACTAAAACCTGACTCAATACCTCAGAGGGTGTGATAGAAGCTTGAAAATATAATTCAAAAGTAAGGTTTGCAGTCCTTCATTAATGCATGCTAATGTGACCTTGCTGCATAATGGCATATAAGGAAGGCTTTCACCTGTTTCTTTCAAGTACTTTAAACATCACCTTTGAAAATGTATTTGAACTGGTTATTCTCTCTGCTGTATAATATCCAGTGAACTAGAGTATCTCTTGCTTGCATAGATTGCTATTTACTGGTGTTCACATAAGGCTGTTAGTACATAAGGAAAACTTGCTAGACGTGTGTTTGTATTAATAAATAATTTGTAAATACCAGTCTTTCTGTGTTTTGGATCATTTTCTTGCCAGGAGATGGAGGCCCCACCAGGCTGTTGCACACGCCCTCCTCATCTTTGCCATGAGTGCATGCTTCACAGAGGCTGTAGGTTCCAGTAACAATGTTCCCTGTGTCACGTTAATTAAGAGGTTTCACAATGTTATCTTACTGTCTTGTTCCAGGCTCCAGCCAAAAAGCTGTGAAAATATGAAGCACTGAAAGAGACTGTTTATAGGACGGGGTAAAATTTTCTTTGGTTAAGCTGCTTCCTTTTCCTTGTCACTGGCTTTATTTTGCCCTGTTACTCTACTGCCCACTAAATTTCTTAGAAATACAGAGTCACTATTTGGGCCAGTGTTCTCACCCAGTTCTTAGAATTAAAACAACATATTAAGAATTCTTTCATCCCTTTGAAGCTTATACATTGATTAATAAACCCCAAATCCTCTCTTTACTGATTTTTGTATGACATGACTGTTTAATGAGTAAAGTCTAGTTCCTTTTACAATCTTAGTCCTTTAAAAGTGATGCAGTATGTTTCATCTTAAATATCTAATGTGGATAGCCACCCTTCCAAATCCACTTACCTATCAAGGCAACTATTTTCTGTGTGGTATTTTATGCAGAATTAACAGAATTAGACACTAATTCAAAGTTAAGATAATGGAAGAGCAAGTTGAATTGCATAAGGAGATTAGAAATAACATATATGAATAAAACCTAGTTTTTCTCACAGTGCTGAAATTTAAGACTAGATCATCCATTTTTAGTTTTGGTTACACATTAAAGCTAATGGTAAAAATTAGGGACTACTTAAATTGCCAGTGAAGATTACTTAAGGAGTTTTTATTGATGTCCTGAATGTGAGCTGCTCATCTTCTGAGCTAACATTAGGACTCTTCAGTGCAGGTATTTCTAACCTGTGCAGTCCCACTGGACTGCAGGGAACGAGTTAAATGTGAGAGATGTTTACACAATACCTTTAAACATACATCAAGGCAGGAGAGATCAAACCAAACATACACTTTCAGGGAGAGCAATTTCCTTTTATTTAAAGGAAATCATACTCCTAGTATTTCTCCTCAGCCCTTTTTTTTTTTTTTTTTTTCTAGCTACAGACAGAACTACAACTGTTGTGCTTTTCTGGGGAAGGCAAGGAGAGGAATTAGTTATTTGGTAGGGCAGGATATAACATGGAATGTGATCCTGTGAGCAGTTATGCACTTGCAACTCAGATCAAACGCATCTACCATGCCCAAAATACATGGTCATGTGCTTACCCTTAGCTCTTTACAGATCACAGAATTGATAGATTTATTGAAGTAGTCTGTATTAATCTGCCATCCATATCTTGTTAGAACCAGAAGAGATGGTAGTTGTTGTGAAGTGTCTTGGTTACTCTGACAACAGCATCAAAATAGAAACACAGATGGACAACGTACTAGCTGTTTTTCTAAATGCCAATTCTGCATGGAATATGAATTATTAACAGCATGGTGTGCTGTTATCTTTCACTGTGTAAGCACATTAAATTGCTAGACACAAATTTGTGGCCTAGCACATCTACAAGATGCGTGAGCCTGTTCTATTGCTGATATAAAGATAAGTTCCAAATTGTCACTAGGGGGGGAAAAAAAGCTTGCCTATTATCAACAAAATATGTGTTGATCAAAACACTACTTATTTCCAGGCATGTAAATGTTATTCAGATTTTTACAGCAACATCATAGCTTGCTTAAAAATTGCCGCAAGGCAGCACGGAATGTTCCCTGTAGATGTTCTGCATGGATTTGTCCTTAAATGCACAGAGGGAAACCCACTTATGCAGGAACCTCCTTCCTCAGTAGTAGTAACTACTAACCACTTAGTTTGTGAGCAACTAAAGCAAAAGATGTTGCACAACTTCCTTAGCTAGTAAATCACAGGGCTATTTCAATCTATTGCCTTCCTGCAAATCATTGCTGGCTCTTACATAGAATCATTGAGGTTGGAAAAGACCTTTAAGATCATGGAGTCCAACCATTAATGCTACTTTACCAGGTCCACCACTAAGCCATATCCCGAACTGCCAGATCTGAATGGCTTTTAAACACATCCAGGAACAGTGACTCAACCACCTCCCTGGGCAGCCTGTTCCAATGCCTGATAACCCTTTCAGTGATATTTTTTTCCTAATATCCAGCTTAAACGTCCTCTGGTGCAGCTTGAGGCCATTCCCTCTTATTCCATCATTAGTTACTTGTGAGAAAAGACCATCGCCTACCTCTACAACATCCTTTCTGGTAGTTGTAGGGAGCAATGTCTCCCCTCAGCCCCTCTTCTTCAGACTAAATAGTCTCAGCTGCTCCTTATGGGACTATCTCATAGGACACATCTGGTGTATCACAGTAATTTTCATGCTTTCAAAGATTGGAAGACATCTCTGAAATGCTTATTATTTTTGTTAAGTGTCAACAATGCAACTCCTTCAATCTTTAGTTATTGTTCATGTTTTGCTGGTTCTTGTACCTGCTGCTCTCACGTAAGACATCCCACTACTGTGCCTCTCTCCCGTGGCCTTGTGTGGGTGTCTGACCATCCAGAAGATGGAGTGAGGTGAAACACTCTGATTTCTTTGTGTCGGGGAACGTGGACCAAAACCGACCGAAGGGTTTCAGGTAGCATTTGAGTACGTTAAACTCCGCATCTTAGAGCTGCGAGGTGGAAAACCCGACAAGCCGGCAGGTGTTCGCCACCCAGAAAAACAGATCGAAAGAACAAGGCAGAAATACGGCAGAAATAAACGGCGGGGCAGGGGACGACCTCGGCTGTCAGCAGGGGCACACGTGAGCCGTCCCAGCTCTCCCCGACAGAGACCTCGCACCTGCCCTGCCCGGTGGGACGCGGCCCTCGTTGCTCGGCGGCCAAGGGCTGGTAACCGCCGCCGCGGCCCGAAGGCCGCTCGGGCAGCAGGAGCCGCCCTCCCCCCTCATCGGCCGCGGCGGACGGAAGAGGAAGTGGCGCTTCTCCGGGAGCCGGCGGCGGTGAAAGGCTCCGTGGCGGGCGCGGGGAGCCCGAGCCCAGCCGAGGGCCTTTCCCCGAGTAGGAGGCGGTCGCGGTCGAGGAAGATGAGGGCCGCCGGGCTGCTGTGGGCCGCGCTGTGGGGCCTGCTGCTCCCGCCGGTAAGGGGCTGCGGGAGGCGCCGGAGCCCGGCTCCCAGGCCGTCCTGGGCCGCGCCGCTTCTGGCGGCCCGGGCGACTGCGGGGTGGCGGCAGGGCCGCGGGTGGCGGGTCGGTCGGCCGGGCCGCCTGCCGCTTCCTGTCCTCTGCCGACCCAGGGGCTTCCTCTGTCCGCCTTATGCCCGTGGAACCGTTCCCTGGAGGACCCCGACCGCCGTGGGCACGCTCCGCGTAGCTCCCGTCTCCTTCGGCCGCACTAGTCTGCGCCCCCGCCTCCAGAGGCTTCGTGGGCGCTTTGGCTCTGAAGTGTGTCCCGGGGTGGTTTCGGGCCTCCCGGGCCTGCCTCAGGCAAGGCCCCTCGGTTCCCCCTGACCACCCCCAAGCCCCTGCCGTCTCCCCTCTGCCCGAGAAGCACAGGCCGGGCCTGGGCTTCGGTCACGCGTTGGTGGGTTTGGAAAACGACGCCTGTGTAGATAAACACTGATGTTGTTTCTAGAGGTGTTTAAATTGGGGTGCTGGGGAAGGCGGGGGGAAGCTTGCGGAGTGTGGATGTGCCCCGGCTTTAAGAACCCTTTTGGTTTCTGTATTGGCCAACTTTGCAGCTTCTCTTTTCTCCCAGGTGTATATTGCTACAGAAATCTGGTAGCTTGCTTTATGCCTTCTAGTGTAGAGGGGAAGGCAGAAATCTCTGTAAGCTGTTTTAGCCGTATGAAGGGTTTAGCTCCATTAAATGCAGCTCCAGTGAGTTGCTTTGTTCTTGTGTCTGTTTGTTTTTGTCATTATTTTAATCTTGCTTTGGTAAGGCAGGTGCAGAGTATTTTCCTTTGTAGGAAGTCACCACTGGATATGCTCAACACCAGCTGCCCAGCACAGCTTGTTAGTGCTTTGAGAATGCCACTGGGTGATGTAGCTTGTGTGTCTCTCTGCAAAGTGCTCCCTCAATGTGAGCCCCACGGAGATATTGTTAGTTGTGTTGGGGTTTTCTGAAGAGTGACTTTGCTCCTTAACCCAATGGCTTGCTGCTGCTGACAAGGGTAGGGACTTCTGCCCTCCTGTAAGACTTAAGGCCACTTGTCCTGCCTCCTCCTCCTTTACAAATGCAGTTGTAGCCGTAGTGAGCATTAGATCAGATCATTCAGCTACAAGAACAGTATCCTGAGCTTAACAGCGTGGTAAGTTAGCACTGGGGAAAGTAGTAGGTGTTTAGGGAAGGACTGCTGATGCTCTCTGAGCATGGGCACCAGTTCCCCCGGGTCACAATGCCTGGAGGGAGGGAAGCAGGGACAACTTGTGTGTGTCACAGGGCTGCTGGCAGAACTAAGAAATGCTGCTTGTTCTATTCATGGCTGTTTTTTTCCTACTGATTTACTTTTCTGTAGGTTTATGTTGTTACTTGCTATGTACAAAACACTTTCTTTGTGGTCTGTACCTTTGAGTTTCCTCTATGTCTTATCTGGATGCTTCCTGTGGTGGATATTGTAAGGGTGGGCTTGGTTTGGTCTCTATGTCCACAACTTCCAGTATTCTACGTGGTGGGGTTACCAGTGCACTCTAAAGTTCGTCAGCACAAGCATATATCCCTGCAGTGACAGAAACATGTTAGGAGAAGTAAGACTTGAGACAGTATGAGGTGTATTCTTCTCTATCAAAGATAAGGAATTAATCAGGAAAAGTTTAATGGTGGTAAAGGAAGGAAATATGATGAGGAAACCACCTGTCAAAAATAGGAAGTAATTTGTTCAAAGGTGAGAGGCCATTGGGAATTGTCAGAGCATAGAGTGAAAGCAAATGATGATGCCCCTTTAGGTAGGGATAGCTGTCATGCCTCTGTTCCCTGTGGGAACATTTTTATGCTGAAGCAAGTCAGCCCATAGAAACAAGTTTCTCTTTTCAGGTGCAGTTTTGTGGACATGCTCTTAGTCTACTTAAGTAACAAAGGTGTACTTAGTAAGAAATTTTTACTTTGTGTATATGCTGAGAGTAAGATTTGGTTTGCACTGTTCAGTGGCACAGCTGACTGCAAGGCCACCTGCCCACACTAGCAGCCTTTGTTGTGAAGGAAGGATACTGAAGCGTTTAGAAAATAATAAATGTTCAGCTGCATGCAATAGGATTTCAGTGGGGATGCTCAAGTGAGGTGTAGTGTGTAGCACTTCTTTTAGTTTTAATTTCTAAGTGCTGTCTTTAGAGCTCAGCAAGGAATACACGAGGGTAAACATCCCTCCCTGTGAGCAAGAATTCTGCTCCCAATTCATCCCCAGAGAAGAGAAGCTTGCCAAACAAAACGTGTACCAAATAAGCAAGTAATCCCTCCTCCTAGGTAGACTTATGCTTGTGTAGCATTAACACTTGGTTTCCTGGAACCCAGAAAACACTTATTATTCTACTTCATGAAGCAGAAAGAGCTTTTAATGGATGGAAACATCTGGGGTTGGCACCTGCTGGAAGTCTTTATTGCTTTTAATTTGTCATTAGTTTGTACTTTTAGGTGAGTGCACTTAAGAGGGGAGCTTGGTAATTTTTGTGCTGATCATAAATCATGGAACACCTTACTTTAGTTGACAACTGAAGAGCTGTTACATGTTAAACAGTTAATGTGCTCAAGCCCTTTGACACAGTTCTCCCAGCAGATGTTCATGCACCATGGCCAATATAATGGATTCCTCTGAAGAAGGTTTTTTGCTATTCAACCCAGGCAGACATAAACCTCTGAAACAGTATCATCACATGTTTTTCTTTTCTCTGTAGTTCTCACTTGCTGCAGAATACTGATATTTTAGCCTGAAGAGAAATGTCGCTATAGCACTGTTAATGATTAGCATTGTATATTGGATGAGTATTTGGGCTTTCCCCCCTTACCCATGCCTACTTCTAGCTTACTATTTCAGTGTTCTTTCAGACAAACCTGGAGTATACAAGAAGATTTAAATTGTTTTTAAACTACTGATAATTCCTGATCTTGAGGTCAGTTTCCCTCTCAAGAAAAACAGTCAAAATGGGATTGTCTCTCAGTTTTATTAAGGTGACACTTTGAGATACAAAATGATGCTTGTTTTCACAATTTTGCAGCTGTAGCTACATCTAAACCTTAGTTTATTCATTTATTTACTTAGATATCTGACCGTATTAGTATATTAATGCTTGTGTAGAAGTATATCCCTAAAATGATTTCAAGTTGAAAAATTTGTATGTATTGGTGAATAACAGCAATTATGTTACACAGGGGACTGCAAGAGTAATTTTGAGAGACATCAGTATTTCCTTAACTACCCAAATTCTTAAATTACACTAGCTGATCTCTTTGTGTTTAAAGTTATTCGATAAAAAGTATTCTAGGAATTGCCATATGATACCTTTATTAATAGGGGAAATGCTAGAGTCTGCAAGGACTGTTTTAATTACTATGTAAATTTTACATCTGGAAAGTGAAGGAGAAAAAAAAAAGTTACACTTAGGAAAGTACAGAATCTGAAATAATTTCTGAGGGTCTCTTGATGGTATTCTATTTAACATGAACTGGACATGTAACAAATACATTGTATTTGAAATGAGGATAAGCAGCATTATACGGTGACTAGATCCCTACTAGTTCTCCATCCTGCTCTCAAGCTACCCATCTCTCATGGAATCAATCATTACATAACATAATTACTTGAATAAATTCCTCTTCTTCTAACAGATCTTTCTCTTCCTAACCGCTTCTTAGGAGAATGTATGCTGATATTCTGAAGTCTGTTTAATTTAGAACACCATGGTTTATTGCAGGTAACTGCAGATGAGGGGATCCTGCACGCTTCTGGAAGTGTTCTACCTCCAGTAACTAAAGACTACTGCGTAATATACAATTCTAATTGGATATCTCTTCCAAAGAGCCTGGAAAATGCTGTAAGTGGTTTACAGTCATACTCCATAAGAAAACTAGAATGCAACATGAATTTGGGTTAGTTATAACTGGTCCTCAACATTTTGAGTTAAATAGGTGCTACATTGAATATTATTTACCTTTTGGTATCATGTCTCTTACTCCCCCCCCTCCCCCCATATTTTAAAAAGTCAGCTTCTGAAGTTTACAAAGATGATACTCTCTCTGTGCTTAGAACTGGTTTTAAATACTGTAGTGTATTCATCTTATATTGTTAATATTTTTCTTCAGGTGTTACCAGTATGTCTGAATTTTAGATCTGGGGGTAAAACTTCTGTTTATTTGTTTACAAAAATGTTGTAAACTTGTGATACAGATTTCTTGTATTGGTTCATTAGTTTGATCTTCTGTTTTGTCTTGAAAATGTGGTGGAATAGGAAATTTATCTGGAATGTGTCATCATGACATATTTTCTGAGTGTATTTCTTTCAGCCAAGCTAGGGTGTGAGGCAGAAACAAATTTTTAGGTGCTCCACATATAAACAGAAAATACTTTGTATGTGGAAGTGATTAAGGCACTCTTCTCTCCCCTCCTGGTATTCATTAGCAGATTAACTTAGTGTAAAACAGAGTAAAAATAATTTGTCTGCCTGTCCCAAGCATCTTTGTTGGGCTCTTTTGGCCACTGGGATGCGTTGAAAGAAAACTGACAGTAATTTAAAAAATAATTGTCAATATGAAATTGAACTTTGAAATAAGGATAGAAATCTCTTCTGGTTTTAATCTTTTATAATAAATAATACGTTATCAGGCTTGCCCACTGTTCTTGAACAAGTGTTATACTTCAGAACTGTGGCTATATTGCACCTGTCTGCTTTTTTGGATTGTGAACACACCGGATACCCCACTACTACGAGCAGTGATTGTCCTATATAACCAGTTTCTTATGTTTAAATTACAGCAGCTTCTGCTAAATTGTATTTAGAAATAGCCAGACATTTCAGCTATATGCTGCCCTAAATGTCCCTCACTACTGCAGGCTGCAGAAACAGCTGCTCTGATTTTATGTTCCTGAATTAATAACTCCCTCCTGTTACACCTCTTTCTGGCAAATCTCAAATTAGGGAGCATAGTGATGTAGTCTTTTAGATTAATTTGAAGTATCAAATTTCCTACTTCCATCACATTTCTTTTCTTCCTCATCTCTGCAGACTTTCAGGACTCTGGAAAATCTGACTTCTACGGTACTCTGCAGTTCTTCTGAAGTTCCTTCTGGCTTAATGAAGGACAAAGCAGTTGTAGTGATGAGAGGAAACTGCACTTTTCTGGAGAAAGCAAGAATTGCACAAAGTTTGGGTGCTAAAATGCTGTTGATTGCCAGTAAAACAAGGCTGGTAAGTGACAACATACAGTGTTCTTCTGTAGTGAAATAGTGTTTTACCTCTTCGATCCAATGCAGTGTTCTGCGTGGTTAGCTGAGGGAAACCCCAAAAGCAGAGGACCCTGGCAATGTGTGGGATTCCAGCATGAGTCAACCTTCCCCACAGAGCACTCTGCTGGTGTGACTGCTGTTCCTGAGATCAAGGGGGCCATGCTGTGCAATTCCATCTAAAAGTATCTACATCTGAACTGTATTTTTAATCTGTTCCTTGTATCTTTTAATCATATTTCTGAATGTAAATGCTTTTTGTTATCATTCCTTCATGTTGGCGTATTCTGAACTCCCTGTGATCTTAGGTGGTATTTAGGCACAGATGACAAAAGTAAGCTAGAAAAATGGAATCCAAAATTGGGAATAAAAAAGGCCTTTTGAGATATCTTTATACCTCTGTTGCTTTTCCGCTCTTTGTTGCGGCTGCAACGTTTATGTACAAATATTAGCAATTTATGAATTTGTGTGATTATCATGAAAAGTTTATCTTATTTTAAAAGCATAGAGAATAAAAAGTTCTGATTATCCCTTGCAATACTATAGAAGTTCAAGAACTTTGAGTCCAGATGTGTTGGTAGTATTGCATGGTTTTATGTGAATACAACTGTCTTCATGAACCTTTTGCAAAAGGAGATGAATTATTTTATTTGTGGGAGGGTTTTGTGGTGTGTGGTGGTTTGTTGTTGTTGTTTGGTTTGTTGTGTTTTTTTCCCCCCTTACAAATACATGGAAATGTAAAGGATAATCTGCTTTTAGGCATCTAACCTGTTTTGCAGATAGGCTCAGCATACTTCTCACCAATACATTCTCTTCTAGTCTCCTCTTTCAGATAACAAGACTGATTTTGAAGATGTCACTCTTCCAGTTGCTCTTATAAGATATAATGACATAATAGATATGCAGCTGGTAAGTAATATAACTTCAGTGTGTTGTAGTTTCTAAAAACTTAGGGATTTTATTTTTAATAAATGAAAAAAAAAATAGTTTCAGGTCAGGTGTGGATGTCTGCCTGCTTTGAATGTGTATAGATATTGCTTTCAGTTTTACAGAAGAGGATGGATATTAAGTCATGGAAGTGCTAGTCTTCCTAGTTCAGGTTAATTCAAGAGCATGACTAATTAGAATGCTAAGAATGGGAAACACAATAACTAAGTGGAGGGAGGATAAGCTTAGAAGTCTTCCTGTGAAACAAGATAAGCAGCCTTCCAGTAGACGTATACAATTGCAGATGCTTGACATATGTGAAGATCTATAGCCTGGGAGGGCTGTTCCTTTAGCACAGAAGCTGGAACGGTTAAGCTTGTATCTGCTGGAATGTTGACTGTCAGGCAAGCAGTACCGGATCAGGTTGGATCTTGAGGAAGGTGTGAGGGATTTTTTTTATTTTGTCTTTGCCAGATGATGAGCTCTCTCTTCATACAGCATGACAGCATCTGTTACAAAGCAGTTAGGCAGTATAGTTTGAGTTTCTGCTGATGAGTTCATAGTGAGATGCTAAGCCTGTGTCATTGAAATGTGGCAGTTGTGACATCTACACTTTATAAGCGGTGGAGTTTGTTTAGGGGCCGTTTGGAGTTTGTTTTCCTTGACATGTAATGTTAGAATACAGAATATTGCAGAGGGTTTTCAAGAAAACAGTATCTTTTTTTTTTTTTTTTTTTTTTTTTTCCTGGGGCTTTTTTTTTTGTTTTTTTTTTTTTTTTAAATTGTTTTTCTATGCTGGGGTTGCACTTCACTTGTTTTTCTTTGTATGGCAGGGGTC